>CM033474.1:68380740-68646354 GCA_019447015.1 Hymenochirus boettgeri | reverse complement strand
ACCGGTCTGTAGTTGGCACTCTGGTTTTGCATTTAGCTTGTGGAATGGTGTAAAAGTCTTTTTAAAGATAAAGCTTTCCTAAAAGCTTCCATGGAAACATTGTAATTACGCAGAAGTCTATGTTCCTTATTTGCATGTGATTCACTTCGTGAGATTTATTGCATCACAGGATCACAGACAGGTAAGAAGCTTTAGTCACTGTTCTGGGTTTTACACTTATTTGGCGGTCTTTATTGCATCTGCCATTAATTTATTCTTAAGATTTATGCACATTTGCACTTTGACAGGCAAAACAAACCTTTGGTCAGGCCTCAGTGATGGTTCTGCCAACAAATAAATGAGCTTTAGACCTCTAGAACTGCAGTTCCTTGTAAGCAATACTTTATATACATAACTCATTAGCTCCAATACTAGAATACTAGTCCTACGTAAATCTGTTGTATTCAATTAGATCAACTGGACTTGAAATGTAGTTCTTGAAGACGTTTCGCTAGTCATCCGACTGGCTTTCTCAATTGAGAATGACTTGTACAAGAATCTGTGGCAATTATGTACCCTGGAAAATCGGGGTGTGTCGGCTCCCATGGAAACTCCAAGACGCCGGACGGAAGAGCGCAAGCCAATCCGCGACTAGAGGAGGCGGTCAGGTCAACTGACCGCAGGGAGCTCCGGCAAAGAAGCAGAGGAGCTGCTATGCAGCTAGCAGCAAGAGTCTCAAGCGGAGGCAATCCAGAAGTCAGTTGGGAAGGCTATTGGGGCAAAAAGCAGGCGCAGGAGGACTGCCAAAGGTTACCTGTGGCCCATCTATGCCCCCCCTGCAGCTTGTTAATCCCAGCATTGCAGCATCAAAGAAAAAGGGCTGTCTCGCTTCCATCCCAAGCTCAGCCAGAGCGCGTGATGCAAGTAGCTCTGCTAGCACAGAGCTTGTCACTCGCTTCTCCCCCCTCCCCAATCCTCTTTTCAATTTCCACAGGTAATGCCTCAACACTGAGCTACTCCCCAGCGGCCATAACATCTGGCACATCAGCAGCAACGCAGCCACCTCAACCAGCAGAGGCCAACAGCATCTGCCACTTCAGCATGCCTACTACCGGGCCAGCGACCCGCACAACCAGCAGGGGATCTACAGCAGTCCCATCCGGAGACAGATATTGCAAAGGCTGCAGGTAATTAATGATCCATTTGCAAATATAAGAGAGGCGTTTAAGACGCTCTCTAATGCTTTTAATCTGTTACAATTCCCTGTTAATTCAAATGCTAAGATAATAGTCAGGGCCGAATGTAATGTTAATGTTAGCACTACCACCCCCATTTTAAAGGAGGATGCATGAAGCTGCTACTGCAGCTGAGCTTAACAAAAAAGGTTACAGATGAGAGTAGTACAGGTTCAAACATTAAGGGTGTTCCAAGAGACCTGTGTGTTGTAGGAATGTGTGATGCACTGCATGAGTACTCCTTTAGGCTTACATTTACCCACCAGCAGTAAGGGAAAAAATCATCAAGGGTGGGGTGATACGTCGATATCCTTCATTACTGCCGTCAGTAAAGAATTTAAAACAGAAAAGAAATCAGGTGACCCAGAAGAGGACAGAAGGGGGCCAGTGGCACGTACTTTCCCCAACTGGCTTCAATCATTTGTATTTATGCTAACGTTATAACTTGTCTAAACCCGACCTTGGCCCCTCCACTATTTAAATACTTAGACATTGTGCTCGAGGCTTATAAGGGTTATGGCGGAATAGCTTGGCTGTTGTATGATGAAAATTCAGACCAAAAGTATTCAGTCCATCCGAATATTTCCTGGAGCACAAGGACGTTGATTTATGGCTCACTATGTTAGCCCCAAAACCAACTATTTTCCTAATCCAGTCTTTTCAAATTCCAGAAAAGCGGTTTCAGGTTGCAAGCGTAGTAAATAAATCATGTGGGCATTAACGAATCATCGTGTAAGTGGCAGGCAAATTGCAGATACAAACACAGGTGTTCGGTATGCAGCGGAGCGCACCTGACACCTGCTTTTCGCTGCATCAGAAAATTTAGCTCCAACATCAAACAAACCAGAGACTCCCATTCAAAACTGAATACCCCAGTGAGCTGGTTTAAAAATACAGTCAGCAGTGGCTAGAGGCCTATCCAAACCGGCAGAAGGCTTCATTAATTGGCTTTCGGTTTGGTTGGTTTTGGATTCCCTTAGAAAATATTAGACCCACGGTGATTGTCCAGATAATTTGAAAACAGTTAGGCTCGTTCTGATATTGTTAGGTGTAAAATCCAAAAAGAGCTTTCACTGGGTGAGTAGAATAGCTGGCCCTTTTGTTGACTTTCTTTTCCAAAATTTAAAATTTCACCTTTAGGCCTAGTACCTAAAAAAGAAAAAGAAAAGGGGAGTTATCGCTTGATACACCATCTCTCCTTTCCATCAGGAGATTCAGTAAATGATGGCATCAGTGACGACTTATGCTCAGTGTCATATGCGTCATTTGATTCAGCCTTAGAGCTTTTGCGCACTGCGGCCAGGGAGCTTTGTTAGCCAAATCTGATGTCGAACCAGCCTTTAGATTGCTCCCGATTCATCCGGACTGTCATTGGACATTAGGTTTTCATTTCGAAGGATTTATTATTTTGATAAATGTTTGCCAATGGGCTGCTCACTGTCCTGTTTCTATTTTGAAGTTTTCGCAAGCTACTTAGATGGGCAGTTAGATTGAGTCAGGTTCTCCCCAAGTCATCCATTATTTAGATGATTTTTTATTTATTGGTCCCACCAGTACAAATACCTGTGAAACATTATTGAATACCTTCCTTTGGTTAGCAGGGCAATTGGTTTGTCCCTGTAGCAGCAAATAAAACAGTATCCCCATGCACTCTCATTCAATTTTTGGGAATTGAAATTGACTCCGTTCTTATGCAATTCAGGCTACCTCAGGAAAAGCTTGCAAAACTTAAAAATGTAAATAATAGAGCTCTATCAAGAGATACAATAAAGGAACTACAGTCACTATTGGCCATCTTACCTTTGCTACCCGCGTTCTGCAGAACGGCAGAACATTTAATGAAGGATGATAGATCTAACTGTAGGAGTTACAACCCTTCCCATCATATCCGCATATCAGCAGAATGTAAGGAGGATTTAAAGATTTGGCAAGAGGTCTTAAAAAATTTTAATGGCCAGACTTGTTGGCAGCAAAAATTGCGGGGATAGCGAGTCAATACAGCTCTTACTGATGCAGCAGATCTGTTGGATACAGAGCCTTTTAACGGTCAATGGTCCATAGGGAAAGTGGCCGCAAAAATGGTCAGAATCAGGGCTGACCAAGAATCTGGTATTGGAATTTTTTCCATCATAGTTGCCATAGAATTATGGGGTGACACAACTAGCAAATAAAGAATTCTGTTCAAATGCGAGGTGTAGACAATTAAAACAGAGATGTTTGTCTCGGTTTCAGTTTGCTGCATTTTGGGAAATGGAGAGAAGCAAGCGGAGTCAACGGGCTTGCAATGTCCGAACTATTTATAGGAGTTGATTTAGGACCCCTACTAAAAAAGCACTGTTGGATTCCCTATCGACGAAAACCTGGGAGATGAGTATATATCTGCACGGAAAGCTTGGGTTCAGTTTAAAGCCAAGAGCAAATTATCTGTACTTTACGGATAGCAATCTTCTTGTTTGTTTTCTATTAAATTATCTGTCAGCTAAATATTCATATCCTATATGAAGAAGAGATTAGCAGGGATTTAATTCATCCTAAAATTATGAGGCGAACATGACTTACTCAATCTTCCTTTTGAAACATTTTTTAAAGGTTTTGCAAAATCTAAGAAGTCTCTGATCTAGCCGCCCTATTACCCTCCCCCTACTAGAAAAATTGATAGGCATTTTACCCCAAGTTTGTTTTGATGAATAGAGACTAGTCTATTTAGGTGCCTTTTGTTTTTAACCTTTTCGCAGCTCTGCGGGTAGCGAGGTAGTTTACCCTAGTAAAATCCGTCCGGGGGATTGGAGTTGAGAGTGTTATTTAGTGCAGGAAAAGCTCTGCATCAACATAAACAATCCAAGACTGATAGAATGGGAAAAGGATAGTGTCATGGCTAGGTTCCTTTGCTATCACAGAGTTATGTCCAATCCAGCTTCCTATCATTTAAGGCACATTGTTTAGGAGCCTTGGTATTCCTGAAAAGGACTATAGAACCCATTCATTTCGTATTGGTGCTGCCACCCACGCATTCTCTACTGGGTTTATAACACGACAACCATAAAACAGATAGGTAGGTGGCGATTGGACAAATACAAAAGCTTGTTCGCCCCAGAGAGTGTTCTCATCAATTGAATTATTCTTTTGCAGGTGGGTTACTCAGTGTTTGGATAGTGGGACATCTTTTGTTTACTGGTCCAAACGCAGAGCGTCAAATTGGGTCTACGGATGTCACCTTAATCTTGATAAGTCCAGAGTCAAAATTCACTGGATGGGTTACGAGGCCTGAATTGGGATAACCTAGTTCCTGCTTTAACACAGTTGTTAGTTAAATGGGTTACCCAGACATAATTGTTATCATCTAGGGATGGGGGGAATGAAATAGGTTAAAATGTCAACCATTTCTTTGATTAACAAAATGAAAAGGGACATTGCCCATATTCGGTTATTCTACCAGATGTTTATTTAGTGGTCAGAAATATCCCACGTTAATATGGTTAACAAGATCACTAAAGACCTAGAGAAGAACAGGCGTAAAATTAACTTTTGCAAAGTCTTTGGTTTTTGCAACACCGGCACAAAGACTTTGAAGGTGGTGATTAGGGATTTGGTGTATCGGGAAGATGCAATTCATTATTATCCGATATTGGTTTAGATATTTTTAATCTCGGCCTTCAATTGGCGACTGAAAAGGCCTTGGCTGGAAGGTGTCAAGTTCAATTTAATGGGTTAAATGATCCTCAGCCAGCAGTTCTGGATTTCTGAAGTGCACCCTCCCTCCCTCCCAAAAATAAAAAATAATTTATTGTGTAGCTTATTAATTGTTTAAAATGTTGTAATACAAAACGTGTTTTAGAAAATGTATTATCCTTTGTCGCAACACTATGTTATTGGCCATTTTTCAGTTAATGTTGCAATTTGTAGGCTCCTGGCTTACTTGAATTTAAAGGCGGAGCCAAAACTCACAAGGTTAAAAGTGATTTCAGGGCTGCCCGCTGGGAGAACATCAAGAGGCAGGCTGGGAAATCAAATTGGTTCAGGAATGTACAGTTTAAAATATGCTAAATTCAATAAAGTGTTGCAGCCTTTTTTCTCCACTTCTTTGTGTCGTGTGTATTATTACTTATTAAGGTCAAGTTACATTTGATGGAGGGAATCCATTATCCCTAGACCAGGTTTTGGACAGGCCTTTAGCCTGGACAGACTTGGGTGGGCGATGGTGACCGCTCAGTCCTGGTATGCTGAGGAGAATAAGGTCCTACGCATCCTAGCTCCTCCTATGGCTTGATAGCCCACTGGCAATTGTTGCTGGTGCCCAGAGATAAGTGGGGATTTGGCCAGCTAATAGTCCCAGGGGCGGGTCCCTGGGGAATGTAAGCAGGGTTCTGCCCCCCCCCCCCAGCCAGCAGTCCTGGATTCCTGAAGTGCACCCTCCTCCCTCCCAGAAAATAAAAATAATTTATTTGGTAGCTTATTAATTGTTTAAAATGTTGTGTAATACAAAAAACGTGTTTTAGAAAATGTATTATACCTTTGTCGCAACACTATGTTATTGTCCATTTTTCAGTTATTGTTGCAATTTGTAGGCTCTTGCTTTCTGAATTTAAAGGCGGAGCCAAAATCACAAGGTAAGAGTGATTTCAGGGTTGCCCGCTGGGAGAACATCAGGGGCAGGCTGGGAAATCAAATTGGTTCAGGATTGTACAGTTTAAAATATGCTAAATTCAATAAAGTGTTGCAGCCTTTTTTCTCCACTTCTTTGGTCCGTGTGTATTATTACTTATAAGTCAAGTTACATTTGATGGAGGGAATCATCATCCCTAGACCCAGTGTAGTACTGTTTACTTTTTTACACATGCTGTTTATGGAATGCATTAATGAAGGCAATAAAAAAATTTGTTTTTTTCAAACATACTAGGTATTCTGTTAGGATATACAGTAACTCTTAGCTAGACTTACATGAAGCTTTTTTCTGATTGCCCCAGTTTTACTGTGGCCTCCTTAGATCATCATTGGCTTGTGCTAGGGCTTTCCGTTTGGGCTCCAATTCAAAGTATACCTGATAAAATGCAAGGTACGGGTTAATAATACATTTTGCACCACCAAATAGTGATTTTTGTATCCTGATTATTTAAAAAACACACAGGTGACTATTTTAAATTCTGTGCAATCATCTCTTAGTTACTGTGGCTTTGGTGCACATATCTGTTACAACATTTTATGGGGGAGCTATGGGGTACAGAATAATGTCCTTACCTCATAGAATTTTAGAGTGTTGATAACCCAAGCACAGAGACCTGCAGCTGCAAAAGATTTTGTGCAAACCAAGTCAGGGTTATCCAGGATCATTTAGGTAGCATTCTTTAACCACCTTTAAAAAGTTCTCAGGAATGTGTTCCTTGTCGTAGTGTTTTAGGCTTGCAAAAAGTCATCCACCTAATAAAAAAAAGCGTGTGGACATTTTGTGAACTGCTAATCTGACAATCTTAAACATTTTTATTGAACATACTCAAATAAGATTTAGTGTAAGTTAAGAAGAAGAAATACATTTAGCAATCCAACCTATCTGCACTTGTTCCTCTGATGCATTATTTTGTGACCTTTATATTACAAAAAACACACGAAGATAAGTTGCAAACTTTTAAGGGGCTTTATAGCCAAATTGAAAATGTGGTAATTTTCATACAAAAAATCTATTGTTAGCAAACGGTATTGCGGTTGCTTGTCTGCGCATAATCAGAAAATTGTGTGAAATGGTGCAGGCAGTGCATTACCTCCACTAACTTGATAGCACGTGGGGTTGGCACTTGTTTTCCCATTAGAGCTTGATATTGCATCTCCTTGTTATTTTTTTTTTGTGTGCCTTCTACATAAATGTAAAACTGTACATACCATTAAATCATACCATATAGCAACTAGTTAATTTTGTACTATTGCATACTTATAAAAATCTCTCAATTGTGGCCAGCACTCTTTTCATCCATAGCTTGGGTGCATATCCAATTTATATACATCTCACAAACTGCACGCACTGTAGATATAACTATTACAATAAATATGAACATTGACGTATTTCGATATCGACTGTCAGTTACTACCCAAGGTTAGTGTCCCTTTATAGAAAATGACTCAGTAGAAACCAACAGGGGAGGTATAAAAGTTCTTATCTTTAAAAATGGTGCTAATTTTGCCCCAACCAATCAGATGTTAGCTTTCAAATGTTAAATAAGATTTGATTGGTGGGGCAAAATTAGCACCATTTTAAACGAAAAGAACTTTTATTGAAAACCCTGCAAGTATATAAACATTCCTTATAATAATGATCTACCCCATCTATCATTGTCGTCCATAAATTTGTGTGATACTGTAGGTTGATAAATATAGGCACTGTATGTTAGGTATGGTATGAATGTAATAGTATAGGGAAGGTGCATTTTCTTTGGGCTGTATGACAATATACAATATTCAAACTGATTTGAATCATTACATGATGTACAAATAAACTGCTTAATAGGATGCTCCCATATTATCCCATATCAAAACAGCGAATTGTATTGAAACTGTGGTTCCCGCTAATGTGTTGCTACAGTTTACAGGGCGATGCACCAATGGGCGCACCGCTCCTGCTTTGGAGTTTAAGTCACGCTTACCAATGTGAAATCGGTTAGCGTGATTTAACTCCTTCATTGCGGCTGCGTGGATAACGCGAAAGTTAACCGCGCAGCCACCACAAGCGATGTTGTATGCCGTAAGTTGCATTTATGGCGATATAGAAAATGGCAGATAGCGATGCTCTGAGAGACTATCAGTGAATCGGCCTGTTGTGTGTGTCTCCAAATGCAGTGCATTCTGTGTTTTGTGATTATTTCAGCATTTCTGCTTTAAAGGCATAAATAACACATGCACAGGAACACTGGTGAAATGGAGTATGTTTTCACTGCAAAAATTTTGTATTTTTTAGTGAGGCCCAAGCCTAACAATATCTTTAAATGCCGTTCAGCGATAAACAGAGATCCCTTCTTGCGCTAAATGTAGTTTCTTATTTGTTCATTCCATACACACTGCATTAAACAGGAAATTACATAACATCTATCTTATTCTGTCATGTGACTGGCACCCTGCAGCTGCATGGTTTTGCCCCTACCTTTCCATGGACACTTTTGCAGCTTTCCAGCTTCTGTCCTTTGGCACTCTGCCCCTGGGTGCCAGTAATACCATCACTGCTGCGGTGACATTGGGTGACTGCAGCTGGCGGGTTTGGAAAAGTCTTTAGTTCTGTGAGATATCATGAATAAAAAAAAAAATCCATTAGCTGTATAGGATGGCTGATCAAAAATGAACAAATACCCTATATAATGTCTATCTCTTATAAAGCAACTAAAACCCTAAAACAACCCTGAATGAGAGATTGCAGAGCACCTGACATAAAAGCAATAATCTGGGTCTACCTCCTATTTTATATAGGTGCTTATGTGCTTTATTCCCAGCATTCCTGAATTCATAGCCTGTATGTTCATTTACGCTACTAACCCCTAAACTATTGCAGGAAATTGTTAAAGCAAGTTTGAGGGCTAAAATGACCAACCATAATGTCAATGATTAATGAGGTTAACATCATGGTCAGTCATTTGAAACAGAACATTTCTGTCAGTCAGTATTGCCAGCAGTCAGTTGGACACATGTAATTGAAATTGCTACTTTTACTCTAAGAACACATTCCCCATCTCAGAAGATATAAGCATATTACACATTTAGGGAGATTCACCCAGAGCCACACGCTCTAGGCAGATCTCCTGAAAGAGATTCACCAGCGACTGTGCCACTTTGGGTGCCTCACCATCCACACACCTGCCATCCTGCTGAAACCTGGAATGACTAACTAAATTTTTCCCCTACAATGTATTGTGTACATAATTGGCTTCCTAAGTTAACTAACTTGATTTGCAAGGTCTCTAAATCTACATATAAAAGCTAATATAGGTCATATATTAACATAGGATAACATTTAGCATAGCGGATTTTAGTTTTCCTCTAAATACTAAAACAGAATTAATCTTGGTATATACTGACAAATATTGGCAAATCCCATTGGATCTAAAGGTGCCCACCCATACATTAGAACTCACCTCCCGACCAATCACACGACATTCAGTCAATGCAAAATAAATGGGCAAGACTGGACTATTACGATCGTATATCGGTCACAATAAAATAATGGGAAAGTTCCTGAATAATTGATTGAATGTCATGAGATCGGTTGGGAGGTGATTCTAGCACATTTACAGGATTTGAGCCTTGAGCATGCCGTGAAAGCAGCTGATCTCACGGCCAACAAACCATCATTGTTGCCACAGGATTGGTTGTGTGATTGAAAATCCTACTTTATATTCCCTGAATTACGGCTCCACTTATAGAATATAGGGTGATTGTTCTGGGGAATGTATATGCCAGTCATCTGTGTATAGCAGAGTCAATTGAAATGTTATCTTTGTATTACCCAGCTTTGTTCTACAGTAACCTATCCAAAAATGTGAACAAAACAATACATGTATGATGATCCCCTGGTGTGCAAACAAAGAAAGCATAATACATTCTAGCAGTTAACTACCAGTCAGAAGTCTTCACATGATTTATATTCCCATTATGTTAGAACACAAACAGGAGATTAAATAAAGGTCTTGACCAAGGTACAGATACAGACGGGGGGGGGGGGGGGGAAACAGCAGTGGAGGTGTGAAATGGCACAAGTAGATAGCTGTAATAATGCTAAACAGTGTCCTTTGAATGGAAAGTGTATTTTGAAATGTATTTAATAGTACAAGACAGTGTCCTGGTGAGTGGATTTAGTCTGGGTGGGGATGTAGAATGTTGATATTTGGCCATAAAACTCATGTTCCTATTGGCCATAAAACTCATGTTCCTATTAAGTCCACAGTTCAGGGAATTACATTACTGAATGAATTTGTATTTCCATTCGTTACGCTGTTTTTGATTGTGAAAATTGCCCATCAGAATGGTGATCTTGAGGTCTTTCGTACTGTGGCCTCTTTTACAAAAAGTGCTCAGCCACAGAAGCATCCGTTAATTCATGCAGGATGTTGAATCTATGGGAGTTCATCTGTTTCCGCAGTGTTTAACAGCATTGCAATGGTACTGAAGACATATGCATTTTAAAGCTGTACACAGTATTGAGGCAAAAAAATTAAACATATAAACTGTATGTATTATAGGAAATAATGTGCCCCATGACTTTATCCTTACATTATAATGTGGAGGGGCGCATTATATCTTTTACCTTATTGAGTGTGTTTAGTGCTTCTGTGGCTGCAACCAGTGCTGGCTCTGCTTTGGATAAATCCTCTTCACAGTCTTTCTGTTTCAGTAACACTTCTTCTTGTATGGATGCAACCTATTGACACATTTGCATATTAAAATCCTTAAAAAACCTACAGGGAGATTCAAAACAAGTTCTTATCATTAAATATGGTGCACGTTTAGCTTGTGGAATGCTGTAAAAGTCTATTTTGTTCCTTAAGTTTTCGAAGTCTTGGTTCCGTATTTTCATATTGCTGAAAGAGGAGTTTCAAAGTCTTTATTCTCTCCCTATCCTATTTAATTTATTGTTGACGTTGGCCTATAGGTGCTTCACACTGCAAAACCAGTGGCCTGCACTACACTGATGATGGCTCAATAAAGCTAAAACCGGTCTGTAGTTGGCACTCTGGTTTTGCATTTAGCTTGTGGAATGGTGTAAAAGTCTTTTTAAAGATAAAGCTTTCTAAAAGCTTCCATGGAAACATTGTAATTACGAGAAGTCTATGTTCCTTATTTGCATGTGATTCACTTTGTGTGATTTATTGCATCACAGGATCACAGACAGGTAAGAAGCTTTAGTCACTGTTCTGGGTTTTACACTTATTTGGCGGTCTTTATTGCATCTGTCATTAATTTATTCTTAAGATTTATGCACATTTGCACTTTGACAGGCAAAACAAACCTTTGGTCAGGCCTCAGTGATGGTTCTGCCAACAAATAAATGAGCTTTAGACCTCTAGAACTGCAGTTCCTTGTAAGCAATACTTTATATACATAACTCATTAGCTCCAATCCTAGAATACTAGTCCTAACGTATGTTCAGCTTTTTTTTTTTTTTTTTTTTAGTAAATAGACCCCACTCAATCTGACAGCTTTCTGGTTTGCTTGCCTGGACTTAATAAAATGTTTTAATTTCTTTGAACTTTCAAATCATTTTAGCGATTGAAAAGATAATGGTAATGTACGAAAAATAAAAATGTCAAAAGCCAATCACAGAAGTCACCACCATTATACCCCCTGGTATGAAGTTGTTCAAAAAAGGTTTACCCACAAAAGGTTTTTTACGCTATTATTCACCAACTTAAATGACATGATTGTATTAGGCTGACCTTCTGCCTCTCTGCATCAGCAATGGCTTTCTCCTGCCTCACTTTCTCAGTCTGGTGTCCTATTTATTAATGAGAGCTGCAGTATCATTCTTTTTTGCTGTAGTTCTGTTTCTTGATGAGCAAGTTTGCTTTAAGGTCTTTTACCTAAAAAAAAGAGGAAGATAAAGCAGAAATGATTGAAAAGTTAATACACGTGTCTATGGTATCCGACTTGCATATACAGCTGTTCAAAAACAGAGGGACGTCTAAAAAACCTATCATTTGAGATAAGTATTTTCTGAATTGTGCTAGAACTACATTGTGAGTCAAGCAAACAACCAAACAGGGTCAATATATTAAAAATATTGTGGTGTACCCAGCTTTACTATTTTGTTTGAAGCACATAAGTTAAAACAAAAAGAAACATCTGACACCTCCTGTGGTACAAATAATATTTAAAAGTTCATGTTTTTGCATTGTGGAAATTTATGCACAGTATAGTCTGTTTTTCCTCCCTGGAAGTAAAATGGTGGGGTTTGGGGGAGTGAATAACGTTAAAGGGTATCTCCACCTAAAAATGAATGTTTTTTTGTAGTGTAGGCACCCCCTCCCAACCCTAACAACATGGTTTAAACTGTAAAAAAAGAAACTTACCAGCCTTCGTTCCTGCAGCCTTGGCCTCTAATGATACTTGTGGGATGGAAGCAATAAATACAACACATAAACAAAATTATACAATAAAGTAAAGAGATGAGGGATCCGGAAAGGGCTCCCCTGCGCATTCCAGGCAAAAACCTTTTCACATTCCGGATGGCTCATACTCTTCACTTTCCTGGACTTTGACTAGACTCTGCAGAGAAAACCATATGGACTGTGGGAGTAATGTAAGGATTTATTAACACTACACAGTGGGGCCAGTAGTGGGGTAAATTGTAGTTTTGGGGGTCGACATGCCCTTTAAGAACATTATACTATTTTAACATTAGCCTAATATCCCCACTTCCTATCAGAGCCAGCAATCCTGTTCTTGTGTTCAGAGACAGCTGCAGACGGGAATTCAATGAGAAAAATATGGATGCAAATCATAAAGTGTAAAAATTCAGTGTAATGTGGTCATTCTGTTCACCAATAACATTTTCATAAAATTATAGTAAATTCTGTTTCAGAACCTTAAAAAATCAGGATTTGGTATTTAATGTGTGACCATAAGCTGGTGGCAGGGGATGTTTAATGAATGTTCACACATGTGATAGGGACAATTTACTTATTTTTATTTTGGCATTTAGTTTCAAATGTAAAATAATCTCATATAAAAAAACAAACAAAACAAACATTTCATCATAACTTTTAAATTAGGATGCCCAGGTCAGAAGAATATTTATATAGCATGATACAGGCTCAAAATATCCTGCACCAAAAACTGCTGCTTTGGGCTCATAGACCTATCCTTTAAGAAGAGTCCCTCTCCACCAGGTTTACCTGAGAAGCTGTAGTTGTCAGTTTCTGTAACCCACTCAGTAGATGCTCCATCCTTTGAGACAGCTCTTTCTTTTCCTGTTTAGCAGGTTCTTATACAAGGTTATTTGCTCCAAAAAGCTTTTGGGAGTTGTATAGTTGTAACGCTTTTCATTCTGCAGATACCTTTTACTCATTCCATTGACACTGTATGTACATATGCCATGAACTGGCTAATAGAATCTTTGACATTTGGCTGTAGAAAGGGAATATGGTATAAATAAGCATTTTCTACATTGACAAAAAAATATAATATATTCTCAAGACATGATTGAAATTTTTGGAATTTGTTTACCTGTAGTATTGTTCTGTATTTTAGATTTCTTCAAATTAAAGTTTTTTAAAGTCTCACAGACAGAATTAAAGGCAGAGACATTCTCCACAAGGCAACATTGGCTCCCATCTAGAGCTATGGTATGCGTTTGAGGAAGGTGCTTGTGAACCGAAACGTTACGCGGTGTTTTATGTATAAAATAAACACCAGTTGCACCAAGTCTGGTGTGCGCAGTTTTTCTTTTCTTTTTGTGACATGCTTTTGTGACTGTGGCACCCAGCATATTAGCTTTTTACGTGAGTCGTAAGTGTGCAGGATCCCTTCGTTCTTTGTCCATAGAGCTAGGTACACACACTAATGGTATCGGGGCTTTATCATCAGTGTGTGTAGTTCTTTTTCCGAATGACAGTAGGGGAGGTGGCCGTAGGAAACACACAATCCCGAGATTCTCCCTATGTTGTGTATATGATGTGTATAGGGAGAACGCTCGGAACTGTGTGTTCCTGATCATTGAAAAATGATAGACAGGATCTTGCAATGTTATATGGATAAAATAGTCTCTAGAGACAGCTAATAAAGCAGATTAATAAATATAGTTTAGGATAGTAATAAGATTTACACACACTCTTTTAAAGCAGGATTTCCAGGATTTATATTACATGGCACTTATTACACAGCAGTAGATGGCACAGTGAGCTATGGTATAAAGTGGTATTCATCACAATGGACATGTTACTCTCAGGGTTGCTTGGTAGTTGCTGTTAGGAAATTCGCACAATCAGACTCATTTTCTAATTTTTTTTGAGTTAGACAACAATAAGCACAGATTACCATAGCCATTAAAGAAACTGAATTCCACAGTGCATGGTAGATTTTCTAAGGATACTCATTAATGTTATATATTTCACAATGTCCTCATTGACTTCTAAATTAGTTAACTTCTGTGATCTCAGGAACCCTGACATTGTAACAATTATTTATTGCTTCCCTGTCAGATTAACCTACTTAATTAATCACAGAAAGTCGATTAATAGGAATAAAATGAGGTAACAACTAGCCTAGGAAAGTTACACATAATTTACCAAAGTATTGTCAATACAATTCAGTTTCAGTTTTAATGATATAGGTAAATAGTAGGAGGGTTAACTGTGCACATATGTTGTTTGTATGTATAATTTTATTTATAAAGGCCACTTGGGTATGCAGCAGGGGTGTAACTGCCCGGGGAGCAGGGGGTTTCAACAGCAGGGGGCCAGGAGCCAAGGGTCCCCCATCTTTGATTTTTCCTATGACAGATATAGCCTTCTCCCAGAAAATCACATGTGGATGAAGCATGGATAGGGGCCCAACTAAGTTTTGCATGGGGTCCCAGTGATTTCTAGTTATGCTACTGGTATGCAGCTGCATTATAAAATACAGAGTATACAAACAGGGATAAGCGCAAGCAAATAAATAGATAAAATAGAATTACATAAATAAAGTTTTCATAGGGAGGAAAACATATATATATAAATAATGTGGTGTGCTTGACATACATAATGTGATCACATGAATGAAAAAGCCTTCTCACCCCATCAAGGTAACCCCAGTATGGAAGGTCCTAATTTTTAAACTTTTTACATTAATTACAAATTAGCAAACGCAAAAACACATACCCCCCCAACCTGACACAGGTAAACACAACTACTGACCTACCCTTTCATTCCTGTGGCATCTATGCATAAAGGGTAACGATAGTCAAAAGATTTATTTTGATCAATCATCAAAAAAAGTTAGTTTAATGGTCATAACTCAAAAACATATACTCTATCTCTCCCAACTTGACACAAGTAAACACACCTATGGACCTACTACCCTCCATTCCTGTTTTTTTGATCTTTTTTAATTTTTAAAATGTTAGTTTGATGGTCATAAAACAAAAACACCAACCTGACACATACCTGCTGATCACCCTTCCATATCCGTGACAGCCATACTTAAATGGTAACTAGTCAAAAAATGTTTTAAATAAATGATCAAAAAAGTTGGTTAAAGGTCATAAACAAACATACCTGACACAGAGTATGCACACCAACTGATGTACCCATCCATTTTGTGGCAGCCATACTTTAAGGGTAACCATGTCAAAAATCAAATCTTCATCAGTCATCAAAAATTTAAGTTTAATGGTCATATGGTCTGGAGCCATTTTTTTTAATCTGTTTATAAATGACTTAGAAGCTTTGGAAACTTCAAATTGTGCAATTGCTGCAAGCTGACCTAGACAGATTATCAAAATGGGCGCATAATGGCAGATGAGATTCAATGTTAATAAATGTAAGGTGATGCATTTGGGGTTTAAAAATCCTGTTGCCACCTACACCATAAATAACTCTGTGTTAAGTGAATTTCGACTGGAAAACATTTAGGGGTTCTGGTAGATAACAGACTTAGCTGTAGCAAACAATGCCAGACAGCAACGGCTAGAGCTAGCAAGATATTGTCATTCCTACATACTGTAGTATAGAACAATATTAGTGTGATTCCTACCATACAATAGTAAACAATATTTGTGTGATTCCTGCCATACAATAGTAAAACAATATTTGTGTGATTTCTGCCATACTGTAGTAGAACAATATTAGTGTAATTCCTACCATACTGTAGTAGAACAATATTAGTGTAATTCCTACCATACTGTAGTAGAACAATATGAGCGTGATTCCTACCATACTGTAGTGGAATAATATTAGAGTGATTCCTATCATACTGTAATAGAACATATCAGTGTAATTCCTACCATACTGTAGTAGAATAATATAGAGTGATTCCTATCATACTGTAATAGAACAATATTAGTGTGATTCCTACCATATGTTGTAGAATAATATAAGTGTGATTCCTATCATACTGTAGTAGAACAATATTAGTGGGATTCCTACCATAGTGTAGTAGAATATATTAGCGTGATTCCTATCATACTGTAGTAGAACAATATTAGTATAATTCCTACCATACTGTGTAGTAGAACAATATCATGTATTCCTACCATACTGTAGTAGAACAATATAGTGTAATTCCTACCATACTGTAATATTACAATATTCGTGTGATTGCTACCATACTGTAGTCGAACCATATTAGTGCAATTCCTACCATACTGTAATATACAATATTAGTGCAATTGCTACCATACAGTAGTTAGAACAAATATTAGTAGAAAAGGCAGCTAGAAAGCTTAGAGAGGAGAGAGGGGCCAAAAGAAGCAAAAAGACCTTCACTGAGCATAAAAATGGAGAAACAACCTTCTTAAAACAGAAGGCATATTGCAGTCTCATGCTATATGAAATAGCATTGCCCACAAAACCTAGAAACAAGAGAGCAATTTCTTACTCCCATGTTCCCCCGAGTAAGGGGTGGAGATATGCAAAATAACCTTAGTCCCTTAGCTTATGCATGTGTCCAGAACCGCTGGCTAATAACATGCAATATAGCTTAATATATAAAGCCAATCATCTGAACCTGCAGACACGTGTTTTGATCTTGTAGATCTCGTCAGTGCAAGATTCAGATTCATGGCTCTATGGTGTAGGACTTGGGCGTACAGTAGAAAAGGCAGCTAGAAAGCTTAGGGAGGGGGGGCAACAAAAGGAGCAAAAGCCCTCCACTGAGCATAAAAATTGTTGTTTCTTCCAACAATATTAGTGCGATTCCTACCATATTGTAGTAGAACAATATGTGCTATTCCCTACCTTACTATAGTAGAACATATTAATGATTCCACCATACAAGTGTAGAAACAAACTTTCAAGTTTCAAGTTCTTTTTCAACCACCAGAAAGGTGTTTTTTTTTTCAATTTTGCTGAATGTATGTGGCGAAATTGTGCAGCCATAAGATAATTTTTACTTTAATATGAGGACATTAGTTATGTAATAAATGTACAAGCATCTTTGACCAACTGGCTGTCTTGTGTGGGGATAAACAGCTTTTGAATTAAGGGTGGCAAAATGGCACAGCAGTGTGAGATGTCGAGTCAGAGAGCAGCTGGCTGTAACCTATATCCACTGTTTCAGTAAATGCTAATTGTTGCAGAAGGGCTTCTTAACAACTGACTTTCTTTGAATCCTAATTTGTCACTCTCTGTTATGATAAGGTCAGCGATGACAGCACTTCCTGACATAACAGCTGTGTTTTCAATTGGGTCATTGTGAAACTACTAATTGCGAGTTATTTCATTAGCATAAATTATTTATTCTGCCAGTCATTAATCTTTTGCATTTTAACATTCTTATAATATTCCTTACAGAAACATGGTGAAATAAGAGTAAATTTAATTTACATTTATAAGGGGACATACAAATATGAATCCATGATACTTTTTTTATATAATGAATGGCAGATATACAGTTTATTATTTAGTTGATCAATGACAATAAATAGTTTTCAAAGGGGATGTTTTCTGGATGGAGTCACATTCTCACCTTGTATTAATTTCTATATCTTATTTGTGAAGATTGAGCATAGAGGAAGCTTTCTCGAGTTAAGCATATGAATCTTTGTAATAATCAGGAGACTATTAATGTTAAGTGCAACTCACATAAAAGTGGCATGCTATCAGGTAATTGTCCAGTGTTAACGTGAATTTCTATGATAAATGTTAGCTGATGGGTATAGTCTCATTCATTGCATATAATGTCCATAACCATATTTTAACATAGTCAGTACACTAGAGCTTTGTAGGCATGCTTTATTTAAGGTGGTATTATTATTATTGTGGATTTATATAGCACCAACATCTTCCGTGGCGCTTTACAGTTGCATTAATATACATAAGGAAAACATACATGTTACATATAGGGTAGTGCAAGTAATACAAAGTGCAAAGAATTTAAGTGCTGGTCAGCAAGACCAAGCAGCAATAAGTGTGGTAAGTTACAGCATTACTGTGGTACAATATGATGGATGGCCCTGCCCAAGAGCTTACAGTCTAGAGGAGATGGGGATAAAACATAAGGTGAAGCAGCATCAGTAGTTGTTACTAAGTGTCAGTGGAGTATAACTAGCGGGTCTGTGATGGGTCAGTAATAGAGATGGCCAAAACTTTCGAAAGTTTCGGTCTGTTTACGAACTTTCGAATATATGGAAAGTTGAAAGTTAGAAAACGGACCCATTAAAGTCAATGGGAGGTCAAATAGTTTCGAAAAGTTCTTTAATGAAATACCATTAAAATATCAATGGTAACTTAATGTAAATGGCTGTGGGACCTGGAAATGGTTGTTGGGGAACATGTTTCGAATATCCAGGACATTTGAAAAAATCAATTTTACTCTCACTGGCGCTATTTTCGCGCTTGTTCGCGCCTAGGGTACCATGTACATTTTACTGGATTCGATGCTGGCGCGTATAGGCTTTAATGGACACTTTACTCGTAGATTCGATGTTCGCGCCTAATACCATGGACATTTTACTCGCGGATTCGATGTCGCGTATAGGTTTTAATGGACACTTTACTCACGGATTCGATGCTCGCGTTGCGTCTAGATACATGGACATTTTACTCACGGATTCGATGCTCCGTATAGGTTTTAATGGACACTTTACGTGCGGATTCGGTGCTCGTGTTCGCGCTAGATACCATGTGACATTTTACTCGCGGATTTGATGCTCGCGTATAGGTTTAATGGACCTTTACTCACGGATTGGATGCTCGCGTATAGGTAAATAGGCATTTTACTCTTCACATACTCTTTTACAATTCGAATGTCGAAGATCATGTAACTTCGATAAAAGTCGTAGTAAAGTGGACGTGGAAATACGCGGAGTCCGAAAGATCGAATTCGAATAGTGTGACTCAAACTGCGAGGGTTAGCAGTTGGCTAGTGTGATTCTCTCGAGGCCCCAGATTGTAACCTTGCTTGAAGAGGTGAGTTTTGAGGGTGCCTTTGAAGATATGAAGTGATGGGAGTGATGTATATCTCTTATTTTCAACAGAAAAACCTTTTTAAATGTATGCTCTTAATTAAAACACCTGTAACCAAACCTTCGTGGCACATAAATATCATAAGCTGAAATTTGTGATTTTATGAAACATTAAAAGAGATTATATACTTGTTCAGTAACTGACTTCTTTCTGTTCTGGCTCCTCCCACAGTCATTGACATCTTTGACATTGATAAAAATTAAAGGGCATGTCCACCTTAAACAAAAAACTAGTCACCTGTATGTTTAGCTGCCTCCAATACTAACAGATATATTGGACATTAACTAGATGTAGATGTAGATTGCAGATAGTTAAGGATGATTATTGTCCACATCCTGGCAGAGATTAAATACAGTCAATAAGGTTGTGGACTGACATCCAACCTTTTCTCTGGTTGCCCTCTATGCACATGCTTAAGCGACTAAAAACTCATGGGAGCATGTGGCATACTTACTTAACATATCAGGTTTAGTTAATAAAGCGCTAAAATAGCAGTTGGGTTAAAGGGGAAGTTCAGTGGAAATACATATGCTTTAAGAAAAAAAGAAGTATTTTCTATCCAATGACCTAACTCCCATTCCAGTTTTTAGGACCCCTAATAGAGACTGTTATGTGTTTTGCGCCTTGACCCAGTCTAGGTTGGTTCAGTTGCTCAGTGAGAGATCTGAGCATGTTTGACCATCCTATAGCCAATCGAAATTTCTGTTACGAACATTCCAGGAAGTGGTTGCATCCTGGGAGTAGGAAGGACTGTTAGAACCCAAATGGCCAGCTCAGTAATGTCAACAGCAGGGAATAGCAAGGGTAGAAATTCAACTGATTTTTCAAAATGGGAGAATATCTAGAATAACTAGGTACGTATAAATATAAACTAATACTTTAATAAATTTAATTAATATTGATTGTATTTTCCACTGAACATTGCCTTTAAGGGAAAATTAATGAAAAGTGACTAGTTTTTTGGATTTAAGGGTGGACATACCTTAATGAAGGGGAGCTTGAAAATGGTCAGTTATTGTGTGAGTATAATTCTCCTATCCCCATAAAGGTCACTCGTCCATCAGATTATATACAGTAAGATTGCATGGAGAAAGGAGTGTGAATCAGATCAAAAACAGATATTGCATTATACTTTAAAAAAAACACTTGGTTTTCTTCCACAACAAATTTCAGTCATGATTTTGGCCCTATAAACGGTAACATCATGCTGCTTGCATTTAGTCGCAAAACATAAAAAATCTGCAATAGATAATAAATGCATTGGTAAATTAAGGGGATGGCACATACACCAATTAAAGTGGGATCATGCTGCTTGCATTTAGCGCAAACATAAAAAACTGCAATAGATTAAAATAGCATTGGTAAATTAAAGGGGATGGCATACACCAATTAAGGTGGGATCATGCTGCTTGCATTTAGTCGCAAAACTAAAAAATCTGAATAGATTAGATTATAATAGCATTGTAATAAAGGGGATGGCAACACCAAGTAAAGGTGGGATCATGCTGCTTGCATTTAGTCGCAAAACATAAAATCTGCAAATAGATTAAAAATAGCATTGCGTAAAATTAAAGGGGATGGCATACACCAACTAAAGTGTGGATCCGATAGGATTAATCGAATGCAAGAAAGATACAGACACCTCAGGCCCAATCAACCAATAGAATATAACACAACTATTAGATGTGACCCACCCTTGGCTGCCCGACCACAGTAAATAATGTAGATACAGGTGTGCAATAACCTTTATTACACAATACAGAAACACAAATCAACATTAAAGGTAAAAACCAAAAAAACATATAGGACATGCGACTATATTTCCTGCTAAATAATGTTCAATGATGCCACTGTGGTCAAAAACTACATTATATAACTGCCAAACAGCGTTATCGTGTGATACTATAAGTGGGACAAGAAACATATATCTGGAATAGTTCCAAATATGTTCTTAGTCCCACCAATTGGTAGCACACATATGAATGATTGGTGGTGAGTGCCACAGAGATTTAATTTCCCTGTGTATAGGCAGGGTTCTTTTCCCCCCAACCCTCTAGTCGCGTTTGGATTCTTTCTTGTAAAGCTAAAAAATCGACTGATTTTTCAGTCAGCTGGGATTTATGAACTAACATCAGGGGCGTGGCTACCATGAAGCAAACTGAAAAGTTTGCTCACGGTGTCCCCTGTGGTCCACCTGAAAGGTGGCATTAATTTCAAGTTAAAAAATAAAAAAGGTGGCACTCTAATCATAAGGATGTCCACAGCCACTGTTAGGTCAGCCCTCCAGTTCAGAAGCCACTGTTAATCAGCCTCCAGTTCAGAAGCCACTGTTGGTCAACCCTCAGTCACCAGCCACTGTTAGGACAGCCCTAGCTTTAAGTCAACTCTGCAGTTCAGCAGCCAGTATAAGTAAGCCCACCATTTCAACACAGCTTTTAAAAGTTTGTTTTATGGGACAAAAGGTTAGAAAAGCCCTTGACTAACGTTACTGTGAAAACTATTTATTAGTTAATAAGTGATACCTATAAATGCATAATATGGAATTTTTCTTTTACTAACTGGACAGTGAAGAACTTATTTCAATAATAAGCTTAACTAGCTGCGCCAAGAAAACAACACTGCTGATTTAATTATCATATATTCTTTCCTGGCAATATGCACTGAACACATTGAATTACAAAATCTTGTTAAGATGGAATAATAGCTATTCATAAAAAAAAAAAAAAAATTACTTCAAACTGAGGCTTACAATTGCAGGTGTACAAAATAGCATTGTGTCGGGCTGAGCAAGCAAAAAACATTTTGTATTTAAAATAGATTCAAATTAAATTTTAGGGGCGGGAAGTGAAGTGTTTAATTTACTTAGACAATGAAAGCCCACAACAACGGGAATGTAAATTATTTTTAGCAATTGAATGTTTTTGTTTGTTTCTTTTTTAAATATAATAGAGAGAAGTTTTACAAGTAAAAAATGCAAAAGCAGCACAGTTAAGAAATTAATTTCATAAAATAATTTTTTATGTTTGTTTGCCAAATTCAACATCATACACAGGAGATTTAATAAAAGTTCTATAGTTTAAAATGGGGCTAATTTTGCCCAGTCAATCAGATCTTACTTAACATTTGAAAGCTAACATCTAATTGATAGGCGCAAATTGCACTATTTTTAACGATAAGAACTTTTCTTACACCTCCCTGTTTGTGGTTGTGTATAAAGTGCTGTAATGCAAAAATTCACCAGCCTTAGTTTCAGTCATTTAAATGTCTCAGTTTGACAACTATTTTTAACACCTTGCCTCAATTTGCAAGCATTTGACCAGTCTCAGTACCCAGGGTGAGGACCTAAAATGCTATCTCTACCTCTGATTTTTTACCTAATCCAGAGGAAACAGACAGCTAAAGTCCTTCTTTGGAATTAGGTAAGGGCAGGGGTGAGTAATCGTGTTTTATTTTCTCATACCTAGGTACTATTATGTGAGGGGGGCATCTTTTTTCCAGGGTTTTTATATTGCCCTTAAGTAAGAAATAGGGTATCCAGTGTAATATAATGACATTTTCTCATAGAATAAATAAGATTCTAGAATAATTAAATTTTGTGTTGGATTGTCAGGATTGGCGCAAGGAAAATGCAATCACCCCTGATTCACATGACCCTGGTTCGCAAAGGTGTTTGCCTATCCCAGTATGATAACACTCACTCATAATAAATTTCTAAGAACTCAGTTTCTGATCAGCTCCTGTTTAATCCACTAAATGAAGACCATGATTCCCATCACCAACTGAAGGCATGAAGTAGATAACGATGCAGTAAAACATTTACTTTACAGTTAAAAATTCTAAACTGAGCAATACATCTATTAGTTTGTTTCTAACAGCTATTGCAACAACAATCATTGTGTGTTCCAATGCTCAATTTAGTGCTGCCAAGAACAGCAAAACGAGTAAGCAAAACCCATCTTTTAGTGTTTTTTAAAAGCCCCACCATAATAATGATGTTTACTAAGAATAGAAAAAGATTGTTAGTTGGCTGTCAGGTTGTTCAGGACATTTCATCCTTGAGCCATCAATTACCTAGTAGGGGAGCACTGCTTCTTTAAATGTCCTTCATAGGCTTATATCTGTATAGGCTATATATTTCATGAAGCAATGATACAATTAAGCGGCTGTTCAATAGAGTTATCTTGCTATTAATTAATTAAAGTGTAACAAAAAAACCTTGATTTATAAATTATCCTATTTTGTTTACTGCTATACGAAAGCTAGGAAGTAAATAGATCAAGCCAAGAGGCAGTAAACTAGAGATTATTTATTACCGTGGCCCAGCTCTAATACAGATTGTGTAAATATTGGCAAGGAATTAATGTATGAATGAATGATTAAGTAGGGGTGGCTGAAAGCAAAGTTTTAGCAGAATGTCTTTTACATGTATGTAAAGAGTCAATACTGCAGTTAAACCAGTCTGTTATCAACGAGAGGACATTTTCATCATCAGAGTACGGCTTATGTCAGTTATTTACATTATGTATTATTGTTATTATTATTGTTATATTATATTATGATTATTTTCATGATACATCTATTTACATATAATACAATTTGCAAAAGTGCAAACAAGGGTATTATAGAATCATAGAACCTGCTCAGTGGGAGGAGCACAAGTTAATATACCTCTATACTGTGATACATTAGAAAAGAGCAGACAGTTATCTCTAGCAGGTTTTCAAGGGGTCACACTGATGTACTTTAAGAGTGCCAGAGGTGTGCCATAGAATTTTGGAAATGGAAATATTTCACTAGAATACAATAAGAAGTTGAGGGAGGGGAGAGTTGGGGGGAGAGTTACTAGTGAAATGGGGGGGTTGATGCAGAAAAGGTGAGTAACACTTATTGGAATGTGATTAACTATGTAGTAGCACGCCGATTATATTTTGTTAATGAGACCCATTAAGGGGTATAATTATATTACTATAATTTAGTGCTGCGTCATTGCAAGCCATCAAGAGGAGTCCTAGACTACCCCTCTCATGTGACACCCTAATCCAATGTAGTGCCCTGCCAATATATTAATACTCATGACCTTCTTTACCTATCACTTTTATACAAGGAGAAAGAAGGCTAATTTCATATGTTAGTTCCTGCTGCTCAATATCCTCAATCACCTGAATGCCATTTGAAGAAGGAAAAGCAGGAATTTTTCAAACCTAAACCCAACGACATTGCTTAATCATCAAAAAACAAAAAAACCCCAAACACAAACATCTAAGCCTGACTTAACATTGCAAAAAAGGTATATTCAGTTTCCACAACCATGTAGAAAACTGTATTAAGCTCTGATGAGACATAATGGCCATAATTCCAAACATTGTTGAAATGTGAAAAATAACATATACCCACAAGCAGGGCAGATTTCTGGGTAGGCAACCCTAGACCATGGCGGCACAAGAGTGAAAGGTGTGTGCATCCGTTCCACAATAAGAGGAGCAGAGCTATCTTCACTTTCCTCCTCTCTGTTTTCAGTAGCACGGTCAGCGGGGTAAAGAGAGTAGTGGCAGCTTTTTTCTTTAGCCAGAGTTCCAGGATCTTATTCCTCTCCCTTTTCTGTTGGCTGAGCTGTAAGTGATTTGGAAGTTGGGACAAACAGGAATCTAATATTGACGCCTGCACCCCACAGACATTACAGGGGGGGGGGCAAAAGGAAAATATAACCGCAGTGGGAGTGGGCATGGCTTGTGGGGGGGGGGATAGTTGGAAAATTTATTAATTATTAAAAAATATAAATATAGTATAAATAGTAGGACAGATAAACAGACACAGACAGATAAAGAGATATTTTAGATTAGATAGGCACAGAGAGACAGAGATATAAAAGATAGACATACGAGACAGATATAAAGAGATACAGGCAGATAATACATATACAGAGAGAAATAGAGACCGATGGAGGAGATAGGAGATAGATCAATAGGTAGATTTTGAATACAGAAGTAAATTATTGATTACAGGTACAGAAAACTGGGGGTTTGTATACAGTACAGCAAACTGGTATTATTGACACAGGTACAGCACAATGGGATTATTGACACAGGTACAGCAAAATTGGGATTATTGATACAGCAAACTGTACCTCTTCTTACAGTGAGGGTAGTACTGGCAGGCTAAAGCGCCAGGCTCTGTTACCTGATACTACTGCAGTCTAAAAGGTTAACATGGTGTTTTAGAAGCAGTGCATGAAAATTAATGGAAATATGTTTAGGAGTAAGATGTACAGGGCTAGTACTGAGCGCCATTATTGGCTATTTGTGTCTTAAAGTCACATTAAACCTGATGTTACCAAGTATTAATGTGACTTTAAAGGGCATGTCCACCCCCAAAACTATAAATCCCCCCAACTACTGGCCCCACCATGTAGTGTAGTTTAATCCTTACCTCACATCCAATCCATCTGGTTTCTCCTGTAGTCCCCCCCCCCCCAAAGTTCCAAAAACTGCCACCAGGAGGCTAGCAGGTCCATATAGGACATGCCTGCTACCTGGCTCCCGGAGATTCCTGCCCATGCATGCTGCAGCCCTTCTCCCCCCTCCCTCCCCCTCCCTCTCCCTCCCTCTCCCTCCGTTCTACTATCCCTCCCCCTAGCACAAATCCCCCTTAATATTCTGCTCCCCCATGTCCCCAGCCCCAACCGCATGTTTTTTTTTTTGTAAAAGCTCCCCAAACTCTTACTTACCTCTCCGCTTTCCTCCGCTGCACTGTAATGAAACCGGCAGCCGCTCCGTGATTAGCTGCCGCTCAGCCAATCACAGGACACGACTGCCGTCCCGCCCCTCTGCTTGCATTCTCGCAAGCAGAGGGCCGGCAGTGGGCGGCGGATGGATCGGGGGAGGGCGTAAGTAAGATTTGGGGGGGCTTTCTGAAAAAAAAAAATATGCGGTTGGGGCTGGGGGACATGGGGGAGCAGAATATATAAAATTATATTTCGGGGTGGACATACCTTTAAGACACAATACTAATGCAGTGCCAAAGTTATGCAAATACTATGTCCGGGCAAACTTCTGCAACTAATGTTCCGAGCTCTCTTATAGACATAATCTCTAATGCCAGCAGATAGCTGTCGTAATGATTTACAAAAACATTTGCAATGCATGTGAGAGACACATACATGTTTCAGCCACATTGCCTAAAGGGGCAATAGTGAGTGATAGTGCTCTTGTTACAAGCCCTGGTAGTATCTATACTATCTATAAAAGTAAAGTAACATTTTTTAAATAAGATATAGCCTTTCGAGAAGTTCTCTTATCCAGACCCTAGGCTCTATAAGTGTAAAAATCTGCCTGCCAAAATGTATATAAAAAAAATAAATATAATGCCATATTCCCAGCTGCGGCCGGTGTAGAGAAAGATTATGGTTGAAAGGTTGACAAAAGTTGCAATTCACTCGTAACAAATAGGGTTGTTGAACAAATAACCTGTTCTTATTTAGTATATACACATGCATATAGAGGGCGCCACAGCATGGTGGAAGCAACATCATACTGATGTTTCATCAGCTGGCCAGCTGAACAATGTACAATGTATATATCATAACAATATTAATACCTTGTTCATAGATGGGACACCTCAGTTCAAGTTGAAAAAAAAATAGCTATTTAGGTATAACAGATATATAAAAAAAAACTAACAAATACTTTTATTGACTTTTCACTGACTAATGCATTGCCCAGTAGAGATTGTGAATCACAGCCAGGGGTTATTGTTGACCCACCATATACACTTGCCCTGTCATGTTTTACAATACTCCACATGTGTGCAAAGAGCTATCCTACTAAAGGAGAAGAATGTGTCAAGGACAACTTGTTCTTGTCTGATGACAGTCTGGGAAGTCTTACCTAATTCCTTCTGTATCTTGATGAACCTCCTGCTGACAGACTGCAGGACCTCCTGTGGCCATTCATGGAACCAGTCAAATAGATGTTGCAATTAACTAAAGCTGGAACTTCCGAGCTCGAACCTCGCAGCAGTGCAACCAACTGGAGGAAAAACACAGAAGGACCTGGACGGGGACAGAGGAGAGAAACAAACAAAACTCAGAAACTCAAAACGACAGAAAATTCTGGTACCGTAAATGGTTGAACAGAAGAAACAATGATATGCAAACGGGAAATGTAATACCATCACAAGAAACAGCAAATGGTTTATTTATTTCACCTTTCACTGAATGTTAGATCTCTGCTATTAATGCAAACGACATACAAATTCATAGAACAAATGAATATACAGGCTCCTAGCGGTACACTTAGAAAAGTCACAAGTTAGAATGAAAGCTAGGAACTGCTGTATGTATTTATGTAATCATAGCAACTATACCCTCTATAAGGGTTGATGGCACAAAGACATTATGCTCTCTGCAGCGATCCCTTTTCCAAGTAAGTTACAGTAAATTACTTCAAGCCAACCGCTGGAATTAAAAAGCCTCTGCAAAAAGCACGCATAATTTTCAGCAGGGTCGGGCACTAATTGCTTTTATGCGCAGTTTCCCCATTGCCCCAAACCCAACTTTAAAACACACATGCAAGAAAAACACACAGAAATGCACATAAAAAATGTAGAGAAACACATCTATGTAAAACCCCGCTACCCCCCCCAAGTGACATCAGTTTTACTATGTGGTTCTTTCTTAAGATTTTTTTGCGTTGGCCTGGCTGGGTGCAAGGAGGTTTCAATTATCGTAAACACTCACTTCGCCGGGTACCCGACAATTGATGCAGAAAAATCATGTATGAATCGCGGAGCTTGTCATGTATCGCGGTTTAGTTAGCACATTTCTCTCATAAGGGCCTTATTCAGCAAAGGTGGAGATTTGTGTTCTGAATCTGCAGCAGCCGAATCAGATGTAATCAAATATTTTTCTAACTGTAGTGAACTTTTAAAAAGGTATTATTTGATTGAATGAAGGCAAAATACAGCATTGACGTGGTGATTATATTTCTTTTTGCTGTGGTCTGAGAAAAAAAACTTGAGATTTTGTAAATTTTTGTTGCTGACATGCCTTACTTAGATAACTATCAACTGAATCCACTACCTTAAAAACCCAATCACAAAGAAAAGGGTAAATGGTTTCCAATCTTATGAAGTAAAAGGTACCATATTAATACATAATTGTTTGCAGAAATTTTAGGCAACTACCTTTTAAATAAAAATGTTTTTAAAATTCCCCTAGAGGCAAAATCATATTTTGGCCATATTAACGGTTTTTAAAATATATATGACGTGTTACCGTGCAAACTACTGTATACTTGCATAATAAAAAAAACGCAATAATTGCATTATCAACTATGGCATGTATTAAAAAAATGATTCCTAATAATTTGCATCACAACCATCAGATGTGTTAGCTTTTTATTTGTTTTTACTGGAGTTAGATACCCATTGATCAGCTGATCAGCCCAAGTTTACTAGTGTCTCTCAATTCCATCTTCTTCCAATGACTTACACACAACACATGATTTGCAATAATAACCTCTAAATGTAGTATACTTGGGAAGTGCTGAATTATTGATATGGCAAGAGTCGTACTGGTAAGAGGACATACATAGAAGTTCAGAGAATGTATACAATTGTGGTCACTGCTGCACATTTTTAAAATAATACAGTGTTTACAGTTTAATTATTTCTTATCACAGTCAAATGATGCGGCTGCTTTAAAATTTCTCACAAGAATGGGAAAAGATGATTCTTTGTGCTGCTTTCAGTGTTTTTATATGTATGTTCATTGAGGTATCCAAAATTAACACCATTCAGTATTATACCATATACTGCACAATCAGAATGAAAATCACCACACAGCACAGCATGCCCAAAGGCCCAATGACCAGGGCTATATCCCCAATTGTTTACTTATTCTGTAACTGGTTAATGCAATAGTCTCAACATTGACTGGTTTTTCCTGGAATCCACTCATCTGTAAAAAATGCTTCACAAATTTCTCCATTGTTCTGACTGATTACACTTTTTTACATTTTTTTTTTTATAAGGGTATAATTTTATGCGGGGGGAACATTTTCCTACTTTTTCTACTGATAAGTATTATAGTAGTTTTACTGCCAAAAATATAAAGCACCAATCGCCACTGAAAAGCAAACAGCAATGTAAATACTATTGCCATGTAAGCAGTATGTTATTTTGGAAATTCTCTTACTTTAAGCTGATGCCGAAACTCGCCTCACAAAAAGAAATGCCAAACAGTTTTCTCTAGATTCATTCAATCCAAGACCCCTTTTTTAAACCTCATTTCCCCAATCCCTTCCTATAACCTATCAAATTCTTCCTCAGTTGAAAAGATCTGGAAATTCCCTAAAAGCAAATATGAAGAATAAAATCACTATGAGTGACCATATCTCAGATGGATGAACGAATGGATGTGTGCCAAACAGGCAGCACTCAGAATTTAGCACGTGTGGATGTGCTAATTCTACTACACTAGAATTTAATAAAGCAGTGTTTTTCATTTGTCAAACAAAAATGTAGAATGTTCTGTATGGAAAGATAATGTTATGGACCCTTGTCCCAGGTACAGAAACATCAAGACTTTATAGCAACTGAAGCATCCTCCCATGCATCGGAGTAGCCAGACAGGTTATACAAAAGGCCTGTGCCACGGAACACTTGTGTGTATTAAAATTTTGGTAGTGAAAATTTGACAAGTATAACTTACATTTTGTAATCTTTTTTGTAACATTCAAATGCAGGTCAGGTAGTTTAACTTATAATATATATGACTAATCTAATGGTTATCCCAATTTGGATTTTGAAAATCTATATAATAATTTACAATATACACTTGTAAAGTGCATAAAATATGGGTAATAACAACATTAAGTGTAACTTAAAGGGGCAATTATAGGGGGAAAATTGTTTTTTTAATTATCTTATAATTGTACTCCATAAGTTCATCCCATCCACAGGGTACTTTAGTTTCTTTAAATTCTAATAGTCCCCGAGATTATTAGCCTTTGAATATCTGTGATTGTAGGAGCTCTACACTCATCTGTACATCAAAGGCACACACCCACACAATCCAAGTCCCCTGCAGTACTGTCACACACTCTTCACCCCACACTATTATGTACCATGCGCCAACATATAGCAAATGATGTAGTGCTAAACACAATCAATAAACCATTAACCCAGCAAATGAGCCATAACACACATATAAAACAGCACCCCCCCTCCCCCCCAAAAATAATATCTTATATACATACAAAACCAGTGACTCAAATGGAACACTAATACATATATATATAAAAGTAATAAGACGATAAACCAAACAAGACACATGTCATGCTATTTTACCTGTCTTAGATTGTCAGTTGTTTTACCAGTTTCCACTCTAGGACCTAGGCAATAGGTGCACACTATATAATACCTTCCCAATCCTGGCATGATAGTTACAACAAAAGAGGTAGTGACATTTTGAGTTTTTCTTTTATTTGGCAGTAACTGATGGCAAGATGGGCTAATGCACCAGTATCAATACATACAGTAAATGATATTTTTAAAAATGGTGCTTTATGTCAAAAGTTATAGTCAGTGCTTAAAGGGCAACTATAGTGAAAAAAAAACTTTGTCTGTATACAATGTATAGATCACTTAGTATAAGCTGCCTTACTTTCATGTTTCTGTGTGGCTTCGTTTCTTCACACTGGCAGAAGTTTGTACCAAGCTGTGTAGTCCCCCTCCCCTCTCTGTCTACTCCCCCTCAAGCAGTGACAGGCTGTATACAGAGTCCGAGCATTGTCAGCAGAAAGGACTTGAATGAAGTGCTGACATCCTGTTGACCCCTCCCTTCCAGAGCTAGACTGCAAGCAAAGTGTGGAATAAAGTAGCAATATGCTGAAGGGAGGGGCAGAGGGGGAGAGAGGACAAGTGGTTCTGAGATTCTTTACAAGTAAGTTACTGAACTCTGCCTGTTCTCTAACTTTGCTAATTGTTATTTACCTTTTACCTAAAGTTCATATCTCTCCCCCTGCTTAGCTGAGATCATAATCACTGAAGAGAGAGTCAGTGTAACAGCAGCTTGTAGTGAGACCTTCACAAACACAGTGACACTGCTTGTTGTCCTGTTACATTTCAGTTGCTTTAGTCTATATATTTCATAGATTGCACTGTGTGTCTTGTTTGGTATATAGTCTGTATTACTGTATTATATATACTGTATTAATGTTCCATTGAGTCACTGGTTTTGTATGTATATAAGATTTTTTTGGGGGGAGGGGCTGTTTTATAGTGTGTTATGCTCATATTGCTGGGTTCCCCAATTGACGGGATACATCACAAGCAACCAGGTGTTAAGGGTGGATTAGATAGTGGCTAAGAGGTGTTATAGGAACGCCCAGAGTAAGGTGTTAAAACAGCATTGTACATGGCAGACAGTTGGTGTCGAACCCCCCCACCTCTATTTAGGCTTGGTTTCTTTATTTTCACAAAATGGCCTCCTAACACCTCTCTGAACCAGTCACGTTCCTTCGCCAGTATGTTAACATTACAATCTTCAAAGGTATGTCCTTTATCCTTAAGATGCAGATACACGGCTGAGTCCTGACCGAGGAATTGCTCTTCTGTGCTGGGCCATACGTTGATGCAGTGTGTTTGGTCTCCCCCACATACAAATCAGAGCATTCTTCACTGCACTGCACTGCATATATGATGTCGCTTTTCTGTGTTTAGGTATTGGGTCTTTCGGATGTACCAATTGCTGCCTCAGTGTGTTGTCGGTTTAAAACAGAAAGGGATACGATAGTTTTTTGAAAAATTTCTTAAGAAGGAGAAAATAAAAAGAGAAATTTAAAGAATTTTCAAAAAAACATTGTATCCTGCTGTTTTAAACCGAACAACACACTGAGGCAGCAATTGGTACATCCGAAAGACCCAATACCTAAACACAAGAAAAGCGAATCATATATGCAGTGCAGTGCAGTGAAGAATGCTCTGATTGTATGTGGGGGGAGACCAAACGAAGCAAGCATCAACGTATGGCCCAGCACAGAAGAGCCAATCCTCGGGTCAGGGACTCAGCCGTGTTGATCGCATATTAAGGATAAAGGGACCATACCTTATGAGATTGTAATGTTAAACATACATGGCCGAAGGAACGTGGACTGGTTCAAGGAGAGGTGTTAAGGAGGGCCATTTAGTGAAATAAGAAACCAAGCCTAATAGAGGTGGGGGGGTTCGGACACCAATGTTCTGCCATGTACAATGCTGTTTAACAACATTACTCATGGGCGGTTCCTTAACACCTCTTAGCATCATCTAATCACACCTTCTTAACAGACCGTGGCGGGATATTTGCTGAATGTGGGATTAGCCAGCGTGGATAAATATTTGCGTACAGAATTGCGTGGTAAACGTCATTCCCTTTTTTTTTTTTTTTTTAGTAAATAGACCCCACTCAATCTGACAGCTTTCTGGTTTGCTTGCCTGGACTTAATAAAATGTTTTAATTTCTTTGAACTTTCAAATCATTTTAGCGATTGAAAAGATAATGGTAATGTACGAAGAATAAAAATGTCAAAAGCCAATCACAGAAGTTCACCACCATTATACCCCCTGGTAATGAAGTTGTTCAAAAAAGGTTTACCCACAAAAGGTATATTTTACGCTATTATTCACCAACTTTAAATGACATGATTGTATTAGGCTGACCTTCTGCTCTTCTGCATCAGCAATGGCTTTCTCATGCCTCACTTTCTCAGTCTGGTGTCCTATTTTATTAATGAGAGCTGCAGTATCATTCTTTCTTTGCTGTAGTTCTGTTTCTTGATGAGCAAGTTTCGCTTTAAGGTCTTTAACCTAAAAAAAGGGAAGATAAAGCAGAAATGATTGAAAAGTTAATACACGTGTCTATGGTATATCCGACTTGCATAATATACAGCTGTGAGCTCAAAACACAAGGAAAAAAATATTGTGTGTACCCAGCTTTACTATTTTGTTTGAAGCACATAAGGTTAAAACAAAAAGAAACATCTGACACCTCCTGTGGTACAAATAATATTTTAAAAGTTCATGTTTTTGCAGTTGTGAAATTTATGCACAGTATAGTCTGTTTTTCCTCCCTGTAAGTAAAATTGGTGTGGTTTGGGGGAGTGAATAACGTTAAAGGGTATCTCCACCTAAAAATGAATGTTTTTTTTGTAGTGTAGGCACCCCCTCCCAACCCTAACAACATGGTTTAAACTGTAAAAAAAGAAACTTACCAGCCTTCGTTCCTGCAGCCTTGGCCTCTAATGATACTTGTGGGTATGGAAGCAATAAATACAACACAATAAACAAAATTATACAATAAAGTAAAGAGATGAGGGATCCGGAAAGGGCTCCCCTGCGCATTCCAGGCAAAAACCTTTTCACATTCAGGATGGCTCATACTCTTCACTTTCCTGGACTTTGACTAGACTCTGCAGGAAAACCATATGGAGCTGTGGAGTAATGTAAGGATTTATTAACACTACACAGTGGGGCCAGTAGTGGGGTAAATTGTAGTTTTGGGGGTCGACATGCCCTTTAAGAACATTATACTATTTTAACATTAGCCTAATATCCCCACTTTCCTATCAGAGCCAGCAATCCTGTTCTTGTGTTTCAGAGGCAGCTGCAGACTGGGAATTCAATGAGAAAAATATGGATGCAAATCATAAAGTGTAAAAATTCAGTGTAATGTGGTCATTCTGTTCACCAATAACATTTTCATAAAATTATAGTAAATTCTGTTTCAGAACCTTAAAAAATCAGGATTTGGTACTTTAATGTTGACCAATAAGCTGGTGGCAGGGGATGTTTAATGAATGTTCACACATGTGATAGGGACAATTTACTTATTTTTATTTTGGCATTTAGTTTCAAATGTAAAATAATCTCATATAAAAAAACAAACAAACAAACATTTCATCATTAACTTTTAAATTAGGATGCCCAGGTCAGAAGAATATTTATATAGCATGATACCAGGCTCAAAATATCCTGCACCAAAAACTGCTGCTTTGGGCTCATAGACCTATCCCTTTAAGAAGAGTCCCTCTCCACCAGGTTTACCTGAGAAGCTGTAGTTGTCAGTTTCTGTAACCCACTCAGTAGATGCTCCATCCTTTGAGACAGCTCTTTCCTTTTCCTGTTTAGCAGGTTCTTATACAAGGTTATTTGCTCCAAAAAGCTTTTGGGAGTTGTATAGTTGTAACGCTTTTCATTCTGCAGATACCTTTTACTCATTCCATTGACACTAGTATGTACATATGCCATGAACTGGCTAATAGAATCTTTGACATTTGGCTGTAGAAAGGGAATATGGTATAAATAAGCATTTTCTACATTGACAAAAAAATATAAATATATTCTCAAGACATGATTCGAAATTTTTGGAATTTGTTTACCTGTAGTATTGTTCTGTATTTTAGATTTCTTCAAATTAAATGTTTTTAAAGTCTCACAGACAGAATTAAAGGCAGAGCTACATTCTCCACAAGGCAACCTTGGCTCCCATCTAGAGCTATGGTATGCGTCTGAGGAAGGTGCTTGTGAACCGAAACGTTACGCGGTGTTTTATGTATAAATAAACACCAGTTGCACCAAGTCTGGTGTGCGCAGTTTTTCTTTTCTTTTTGTGACATGCTTTTGTGACTGCGGCACCCAGCATATTAGCTTTTTACGTGAGTCGTGAGTGTGCAGGATCCCTTCGTTCTTTGTCCATCTAGAGCTAGGTACACACACTAATGGTATCGGGGCTTTATCATCAGTGTGTGTAGTTCTTTTTCCGAATGAGCAGTAGGGGAGTTGGCCGTAGGAAACACACAATCCCGAGCATTCTCCCTATGTTGTGTATATGATGTGTATAGGGAGAACGCTCGGAACTGTGTGTTTCCTGATCATTGAAAAATGATAGACAGGATCTTGCAATGTTATATGGATAAAATAGTCTCTAGGAGACAGCTTAATAAAGCAGATTAATAAAATATAGTTTAGGATAGTAATAAGATTTACACACACTCTTTTAAAGCAGGATTTCCAGGATTTATATTACATGGCACTTATTACAGCAGTAGATGGCACAGTGAGCTATGGTATAAAGTGGCATTCATCACAATGGACAATGTACTCTCAGGGTTGCTTGGTAGTTGCTGTTAGGAAATTCTGCACAATCAGACTCATTTTCTAATTTTTTTTGAGTTAGACAATCAATAAAGCACAGATTACCATAGCCATTAAAGAAACTGAATTTCACAGTGCATGGTAGATTTTCTAAGGATACTCATTAATGTTATATAATTTCACAATGTCCTCATTGACTTCTAAATTAGTTAACTTCTGTGATCTCAGGAACCCTGACATTGTAACAATTATTTATTGCTTTCCCTGTCAGATTAACCTACTTTAATTAATCACAGAAAGTCGATTAATAGGAATAAAATGAGGTAACAACTAGCCTAGGAAAGTTACACATAATTTACCAAAGTATTGTCAATACAATTCAGAATTTGTTTCAGTTTAATGATATAGGTAAATAGTAGGAGGGTTAACTGTGCACAATATGTTGTTTGTATGTATAATTTTATTTATAAAGGCCACTTGGGTATGCAGCAGGGGTGTAACTGCTCGGGGAGCAGGGGGTTCAACAGCAGGGGGGCCAGGAGCCAAGGGGTCCCCATCTTCTGATTTTTCCTATGACAGATATAGCCTTCTCCCAGAAAATCACATGTGGATGAAGCATGGATAGGGGCCCAACTAAGTTTTGCATGGGGTCCCAGTGATTTCTAGTTATGCTACTGGTATGCAGCTGTACATTATAAAATACAGAGTATACAAACAGGGATAAGCGCAAGCAAATAAAATAGATATAAATAGATAAAATAGAATTACATAAATAAAGTTTCATAGGTTAGGAAAACATATATATATAAAATAATGTGGTGTGCCTTGACATACATAACTGTGATCACATGAATGAAAAAGCCTTCTCACCCCATCAAGGTAACCCCAGTATGGAAGGTCCTAATTTTTAAACTTTTTACATTAATTACAATTAGCAAACGCAAAAACACATACCCCCCCAACCTGACACAGGTAAACACAACTACTGACCTACCCTTTCATTCCTGTGGCATCTATGCATAAAGGGTAACGATAGTCAAAAGATTTATTTTGATCAATCATCAAAAAAAGTTAGTTTAATGGTCATAAACTCAAAAACATATACTCTATACTCTGCAACTTGACACAAGTAAACACACCTATGGACCTACCCTTCCATTCCTGTTTTTTTGATCTTTTTTTAATTTTTAAAATGTTAGTTTGATGGTCATAAACACAAAAACACCAACCTGACACATACCTGCTGATCTACCCTTCCATATCCGTGACAGCCATACTTAAATGGTAACTAGTCAAAAAATGTTTTAAATAAATGATCAAAAAAAGTTGGTTAAAGGTCATAAACAAACATACCTGACACAGGTATGCACACCAACTGATGTACCCATCCATTTCTGTGGCAGCCATACTTTAAGGGTAACCATAGTCAAAAATCAAATCTTCATCAGTCATCAAAAAATTTAAGTTTAATGGTCATATGGTCTGGAGCCATTTCTTTTTAATCTGTTTATAAATGACTTAGAAGCTTTGGAAACTTCAAATTGTGCAATTGCTGCAAGCTGACCTAGACAGATTATCAAAATGGGCAGCATAATGGCAGATGAGATTCAATGTTAATAAATGTAAGGTGATGCATTTGGGGTTTAAAAATCCTGTTGCCACCTACACCATAAATAACTCTGTGTTAAGTGAATTTCGACTGGAAAAACATTTAGGGGTTCTGGTAGATAACAGACTTAGCTGTAGCAAACAATGCCAGACAGCAACGGCTAGAGCTAGCAAGATATTGTCATTCCTACCATACTGTAGTAGAACAATATTAGTGTGATTCCTACCATACAATGGTAGAACAATATTAGTGTGATTCCTGCCATACAATAGTAAAACAATATTTGTGTGATTTCTGCCATACTGTAGTAGAACAATATTAGTGTAATTCCTACCATACTGTAGTAGAACAATATTAGTGTAATTCCTACCATACTGTAGTAGAACAATATGAGCGTGATTCCTACCATACTGTAGTGGAATAATATTAGAGTGATTCCTATCATACTGTAATAGAACAATATCAGTGTAATTCCTACCATACTGTAGTAGAATAATATTAGAGTGATTCCTATCATACTGTAATAGAACAATATTAGTGTGATTCCTACCATACTGTTGTAGAATAATATAAGTGTGATTCCTATCATACTGTAGTAGAACAATATTAGTGGGATTCCTACCATAGTGTAGTAGAATAATATTAGCGTGATTCCTATCATACTGTAGTAGAACAATATTAGTATAATTCCTACCATACTGTAGTAGAACAATATCAGTGTAATTCCTACCATACTGTAGTAGAACAATATTAGTGTAATTCCTACCATACTGTAATATTACAATATTCGTGTGATTGCTACCATACTGTAGTCGAACAATATTAGTGCAATTCCTACCATACTGTAATATTACAATATTAGTGCAATTGCTACCATACAGTAGTAGAACAATATTAGTAGAAAAGGCAGCTAGAAAGCTTAGGGAGAGAGGGGCCAAAAGAAGCAAAAAGACCTTCACTGAGCATAAAAATGGAGAAACACCTTCTTAAAACAGAAGGCATATTGCAGTCTCATGCTATATGAATAGCATTGCCCACAAAACCTAAGAAACAAGAAGCAATTTCTTACTCCCATGTTCCCCCGAGTAAGGGGTGGAGATATGCAAAATACTCCTCTATGTCCCTTAGCTTATGCATGTGTCCAGAACCGCTGGCTAATAACATGCAATATAGCTTAATATATAAAGCCAATCATCTGACCTGCAGACACGTGTTTTGATCTTGTTAGATCTCGTCAGTGCAAGATTCAGATTCATGGCTCTATGGTGTAGGACTTGGGCGTACAGTAGAAAAGGCAGCTAGAAAGCTTAGGGAGAGGGGGGCCAAAAGGAGCAAAAAGCCCTCCACTGAGCATAAAAATTGTTGTTTCTCCAACAATATTAGTGCGATTCCTACCATATTGTAGTAGAACAATATTAGTGCTATTCCTACCTTACTATAGTAGAACAATATTAATGATTCCTACCATACAATGGTAGAACAAACTTTCAAGTTTCAAGTTTCTTTTTCAACCACCAGAAAGGTGTTTTTTTTTTCAATTTTGTCTGAATGTATGTGGCGAAATTGTGCAGCCATAAGATAATTTTTTACTTTAATATGAGGACATTAGTTATGTAATAATGTACAAGCATCTTTGACCAAACTGGCTGTCTTGTTGGGGATAAACAGCTTTTGTAATTAAGGGTGGCAAAATGGCACAGCATGTGAGATGTCGAGTCAGAGAGCAGCTGGCTGTAACCTACTCCACTGTTTCAGTAAATGCTAATTGTTGCAGAAGAGGCTTCTTTAACAACTGACTTTCTTTGAATTCCTAATTTGTCACTCTCTGTTATGATAAGGTCAGCGATGACAGCACTTCCTGACATAACAGCTGTGTTTTCAATTGGGTCATTGTGAAACTACTAATTGCAGTTATTTCATTAGCATAAATTATTTATTCTGCCAGTCATTAATCTTTTGCATTTTAACATTCTATAATATTCCTTACAGAAACATGGTGAAATAAGAGTAAATCTTAATTTACATTTATAAGGGGACATACAAATATGAATCCATGATACTTTTTTATTATAATGAATGGCAGATATACAGTTTATTATTTAGTTGATCAACTGACAATAAATAGTTTTCAAAGGGGATGTTTTCTTGGATGGAGTCACATTCTCACCTTGTATTAATTTCTATATCTTATTTGTGAAGATTGAGCATAGAGGAAGCTTTCTCGAGTTAAGCATATGAATCTTTGTAATAATCAGGAGACTATTAATGTTAAGTGCAACTCACATAAAAGTGGCATGCTATCAGGTAATTGTCACAGTGTTAACGTGAATTTCTATGATAAATGTTAGCTGATGGGTATAGTCTCATTTCATTGCATATAGTGTCCATAACCATATTTTACCATAGTCATGTACACTAGAGCTTTGTAGGCATGCTTTATTTAAGGTGGTATTATTATTATTGTGGATTTATATAGCACCAACATCTTCCGTGGCGCTTTACAGTTGCATTAATATACATAAGGAAAACATACATGTTACATATAAGGGTAGTGCAAGTAATACAAAGTGCAAAGAATTTAAGTGCTGGTCAGCAAGACCAAGCAGCAATAAGTGTGGTAAGTTACAGCATTACTGTGGTACAATATGATGGATGGCCCTGCCCAAGAGCTTACAGTCTAGAGGAGATGGGGATAAAACATAAGGTGAAGCAGATCAGTAGTTGTTACTAAGTTGTCAGTGGAGTATAACTAGCGGGTCTGTGATGGGTCAGTAATAGAGATGGCCAAACTTTCGAAAGTTCGGTCTGTTTACGAACTTTCGAACTATGTGGAAAGTTCGAAAGTTAGAAAACGGACCCATTAAAGTCAATGGGAGTCAAATAGTTCGAAAAGTTCTAATGAAATACAATTAAAATATCAATGGTAACTTAATGTAAATGGCTGTGGGACCTGGGAAATGGTCTGGGGAACATGTTCGAATATCCAGGACATTTGAAAAATCAATTTTACTCTCACTGGCGCTATTTTCGAGCTTGTTCGCGCCTAGGTACCATGTACATTTTACTCGTGGATTCGATGCTCGCGTATAGGCTTTAATGGACACTTTACTCGTAGATTCGATGTTCGCGCCTAGATACCATGGACATTTTACTCGCGGATTCGATGCTCGCGTATAGGTTTTAATGGACACTTTACTCGCGGATTCGATGCTCGCGTTCGCGTCTAGATACCATGGACATTTTACTCACGGATTCGATGCTCGCGTATAGGTTTTAATGGACACTTTACGTGCGGATTCGGTGCTCGCGTTCGCGCCTAGATACCATGGACATTTTACTCGCGGATTTGATGCTCGCGTATAGGTTTTAATGGACCCTTTACTCACGGATTGGATGCTCGCGTATAGGTATAATAGGCATTTTACTCTTCACATACTCTTTTACATTCGAATGGTCGAACATTCGATATTTATCGAAAGTCGTATCGTAAATACGGGATAGTTCGTGAAGTCCGAATTCATTCGATTTCGAATAGTTTGACTCAAACTCGGGTTCGAGTTCTAGTCCATCTCTAGTCAGTAAGAGGAGTAGAAGTGTCTAGGCCCAGATTGTAACCTTGCCTGAAGAGGTGAGTTTTGAGGTTGCCTTTGAAGATATGAAGTGATGGCGAGTGATGTATATCTCTTATTTTCAACAGAAACTCTTTTTAAATGTATGCTCTTAATTAAAACACCTGTAACCAAACCTTCAGTGGCACAATAAATATCATAAGCTGAAATTTGTGATTTTATGAAACATTAAAAGAGATTATATACTGGCTCCTCCCACAGTCATTGACATCTTTGACATTGGATAACAAATTAAAGGGCATGTCCACCTTTAAAACAAAAACTAGTCACTGTATGTTTAGCTGCCTCCAATACTAACAGATATATTTGGCACATAACTAGATGTAGATGTAGATGCAGATAGTTAAGGATGATTATTGTCCACATCCTGGCAGAGATTAAATACAGTCAATAAAGGTTGGGACTGACATCACAACCTCTTTTCTCTGGTTGCCTCCTATGCACATGCTTAAGCGACTAAAAACTCATTGAGCATGTGGCAGTACTTACTTAAATATCAGGTTATTAATAAAGCACTAAAAATAGCAGTTGGGGTTAAAGGGGAAGTTCAGTGGAAATACATATGCTTTTAAGAAAAAAGAGCAGTATTTTTCTATCCCAATGACCTTAACCTGCCCATTCCAGTTTTTAGGACCCCTAATAGAGACTGTTATGGTTTTGCCCTTGACCCAGTCTAGGTTGGTTCAGTTGCTCAGTAGAGATCTGAGCATGTTTGACCCATCCTATAGCCAATCGAAATTTCTGTTACGAACATTCCAAGGAAGTGGTGCATCCTGGGAAGTAGAAGGACTGTTAGAACCTAAAATGGCAGCTCAGTAATGTCAACAGCAGGGAATAGCAAGGGGTAGAAATTCAACTGATTTTCCAAAATGGGAGAGAATATCTAGAATAACTAGGTACGTATAATATAAACTAATACTTTAATAAATTTAATTAATATTGATATTTTCCACTGAACATTGCCTTTAAGGGAAAATTAATGAAAAGTGACTAGTTTTTTGGATTTAAGGGTGGACATACCTTAATGAAGGGGAGCTTGAAAATGGTCAGTTATTGTGTGAGTATAATTCTCCTATCCCATAAAGGTCACTCGTCCATCAGATTATATACAGTAAGATTGCAGAAAGGAGTGTGAATCAGATCAAAAACAGATTATTGCATTATACTTTAAGAAAACACTTGGTTTTCTTCCACAACAAATTTCAGTCAGTGATTTTGGCCCTATAAACGGTAACATCATGCTGCTTGCATTTAGTCGCAAAACATAAAAAATCTGCAATAGATTAAAATAGCATTGGTAAATTAAAGGGGATGGCATACACCAATTAAAGGTGGGATCATGCTGCTTGCATTTAGCGCAAAACATAAAAAATCTGCAATAGATTAAAATAGCATTGGTAAATTAAAGGGGATGGCATACACCAATTAAAGGTGGGATCATGCTGCTTGCATTTAGTCGCAAAACATAAAAAATCTGCAATAGATTAAAATAGCATTGGTAAATTAAAGGGGATGGCATACACCAATTAAAGGTGGGATCATGCTGCTTGCATTTAGTCGCAAAACATAAAAAATCTGCAATAGATTAAAATAGCATTGGTAAATTAAAGGGGATGGCATACACCAACTAAAGGTGGGATCCAGATAGAGATTAAATCGAATGCAAGAAAGATACAGACACCTCAGCCACCAATCACCCAATATGAATATAACACAACTATTAGATGTGACCCACCCTTGGCTGCCCGACCCACAGTGTAAATAATGTAGATACAATGGTGTGCAAATAACCTTTATTACACAATACAGAACACAATATCAACATTAAAGGTAAAAACAAATAAAACATATAGGACATGGACTATATTTCCTGCTAAATAATGTTCAATTGATGCCACTGTGGTCAAAACTACATATATATACTGCAACAGTCGTTATCGTGTGATACTATAAGTGGGACCAAGAACATATATCTGGAATAGTTCCAGATATATGTTCTTAGTCCCACCAATGGTAGCACACATATTGAATGATTGGTGGATGAGTGCCACAGAGATTTAATTTCCCTGTGTATAGGCAGGGTTCTTTTCCCCCCAACCCTCTAGTCGCGGTTTGTATCTTTCTTGTAAAGCATAAAAAATCGACTATTCTTTCAGTACAGCTGGGATATTATGAACTAACATCAGGGGCGTGCCTACCATGAAGCAAACTGAAAAGTTTGCTCACGGTGTACCCCTGTGGTCCACCTGAAAGGTGGCATTAATTTCAAGTTAAAAAAATAAAAAAGGTGGCACTCTAATCATAAAGGATGTCCACAGCCACTGTTAGGTCAGCCCTCCAGTTCAGAAGCCACTGTTAGATCAGCCCTCCAGTTCAGAAGCCACTGTTCGGTCAACCCTCCAGTTCACCAGCCACTGTTAGGACAGCCCTAGCTTTAAGTCAACTCTGCAGTTCAGCAGCCAGTATAAGTAAGCCCACCATTTCAACACAGCTTTAAAAGTTTGTTTTATGTGACAAAAGGTCTAGAAAAGCCCTTGACTAACGTTACTGTGAAAACTATTTTATTTAGTTAATTAAGTGATACCTATAAATGCATAATATGGAATTTTTCTTTTACTAACTGGACAGTGAAGAACTTATTTCAATAATAAAGCTTAACTAGCTGCGCCAAGAAAACAACACTGCTGATTTAATTATCATATATTTCTTTCCTGGCAAAGCCTGAACACATTGAATTACAATAATCTTGTTAAAGATGGAATATAATAGCTATTCCATAAAAAAAAAAAAAATTTACTTCAACTGCGGCTTAAATTGCAGGTGTACAAAATAAGCATTGTGTCGGGCTGCAGCAAGCAAAAAACAATTTTGTATTTAAAATAGATTCAAATTAAATTTTAGGGGCGGAAGTGAAAGTGTTTAATTACTTAGACAATGAAAGCCCCACAACAACGGGAATGTAAATTATTTTAGCAATTGAATGTTTTGTTTTTTTTCTTTTAAATATAATAGAGAGAAGTTTTACAAGTAAAAAAATGCAAAAAGCAGCACAGTTAAAGAAATTAATTTCATAAAATAATTTTTATGTTTGTTTTGCCAAATTCATACATACATACAAGGAGATTTAATAAAAGTTCTTATAGTTTAAAATGGGGCTAATTTTGCCCCAGTCAATCAGATCTTACTTAACATTTGAAAGCTACCATCTAATTTATAGGCGCAAAATTAGCACTATTTTTAACGATAAGAACTTTTATTACACCTCCCTGTTTGTGGTTGTGTATAAAGTGCTGTAATAGCAAATTCACCAGCCTTAGTTTCAGTCATTAAATGTCTCAGTTTGACAACTATTTTAACACCTTGCCTCAATTTGCAAGCAATTTGACCAGTCTCAGTACCCAGGGTGAGGACCTAAAATGCTATCTCCTACCTCTGATTTTTACCTAATCCAGAGGAAACAGACAGCTAAAGTCCTTCTTTGGAATTAGGTAAGAGGCAGGGGTGAGTAATCTGTGTTTTATTTTCTCATCCTAGGTACTATTATGTGAGGGGGGCATCTTTTTCCAGGGTTTAATTGCCCTTTAAGTAAGAAATAGGGTATCCAGTGTAATATAATTAAATTTTCTCATAGAATAAATAAGATTCTAGAATAATTAATATTTGTGTTGGATTGTCAAGGATTGGCAGCAAGAAAATGCAATCACCCCTGATTCACATGACCCTGGTTCCGCAAAGGTCGTTTGCCTATCCCAGTATGATAACACTCACTCATAATAAATTTCTAAGAACTCAGTTCTGATCAGCATCCCTTGTTTAATCACTAAATGACAGACCATGATTCCCGTCCACCAACTGAAGGCATGAAGTAGGTAACGATGCAGTAAAACATTTACTTTACAGTTAAAAATTCTAAACTGAGCAATACATCTATTAGTTTGTTTCTAACAGCTATTGCAACAACAATCATTGTGCTGTTCCAATGCTCAGATTTAGTGCTGCCAAGAACAGCAAACGAGTAAGCAAAACCCATCTTTTAGTGTTTTTAAAAGCCCCACCATAATAATGATGTTACTAAGAATAGAAAAAGATGTTAGGTGCTGTCAGGTTGTTCAGACATTTCATCCTTGAGCCATCAATTACCTAGTAGGCAGCACTGCTTCCTTTAAATGTCCTTCATAGGCTTATATCTGTATAGGCTATAATTTCATGAAGCAATGATACAATTAAGCGGTTCAATAAGAGTTATCTTGCTATTAATTAATTAAAGTGTAAACAAAAAAACCTTGATTATAAATTATCCTCATTTTGTTTTACTGCTATACCGAAAGCTAGGAAGTAAATAGATCAAGCCAAGAGGCAGTAAACTAGAGATTATTTATTACCGTGGCCCAGCTCTAATACAGATTGTGTAAATATTGCAAGGAATTAATGTATTGAATGAATGATTAAGTAGGGGTGGCTGAAAGCAAAGTTTTAGCAGAATGTCTTTTTTACATGTATGTAAATAGTCAATAACTGCAGTTAAAACCAGTCTGTTATCAACGAGAGGACATTTTCATCATCAGAGTACGGCTTATGTCAGTTTATTTACATTATGGTTGTTATTATTATTATAGATTTATTTATCATTGATACATCCTATTTACATTATACATACAATTTGCAAAAGTGCAAACAAGGGTATTATAGAATCATAGAACCTGCTCAGTGGAAGGAGCACAAGTTAATATACCTCTATACTGTGATACATTAGAAAAGAGCTAGACAGTTATCTCTAGCAGGGTTTTCAAAGGGGTCACACTGATGTGACTTAAGAGTGCCAGAGGTGTGCCATAGAATTTTGGAAGTGGAAATATTTCACTAGAATAACTAAGAAGTTAGGGAGGGGAGAGTTGGGGGAGAGTTACTAGTGAAATGGGGGGTTGGATGCAGAAAAGGTGAGTAACACTTATGGAATGTTATTAACTATGTAGTAGCACGCCGATTATATTTTGTTAATGAGAACCATTAAGGGGGTATATTATATTACTATAATTTCAGTGCTGCGTCATTGCAAAGCCATGCAAGAGGAGTCCCTAGACCACCCCTCTCATGTGACCACCTTAATCCAATGTAGTGCCCTGCCAATATATTAATACTCATGACCTTTCTTTACCTATCACTTTTATACAAGGAGAAAGAAGGCTTGATTTCACATGTTAGTTCACTGCTGCTCAATAGATCTCATCACCTGAATGCCATTTGAAGAAGGAAAAAGCAGGAATTTTTTAACCTAAACCCAAACGACATTGCTTTACTCATCAAAAAAACAAAAAAACCCCAAACAAACATCTAAGCCTGACTTAACATTGCAAAAAGGTATATTCAGTTTCCCACAACCATGTAGAAACTGTATTAAGCTCTGATGAGACATAATGGCCATAATTCCAAACATTTTGGTGAAAAAATAACATCATACCCACAAGCAGGACCGGATTTCTGGGTAGGCAACCTAGACCATGGCGGCACAAGAGTGAAAGGTTGTGCATCCTTCCACAATAAGAGGAGCAGCTATCTTCACTGTTCCTCCTCCTCTGTTTTCAGTAGCACTGGTCAGCGGGTAAAGAGAGTAGTGGCAGCTTTTTTCTTTAGCCAGAGTTCCAAGGATCTTATTCCCTCTCCCTTTTCTGTTTGGCTGAGCTGTAAGTGATTTGGAAGTTGGGACAAACAGGAATCTAATCTTGACGCCTGCACCCCACAGACATTACAGGGGGGGGGGGGCAAAAGGAAATAATAACCGCAGTGGGAGTGGGCATGGCCTTGTGGGTGGGGGGGATAGTTTGGAAAATTTAATATAATATTAAAAAATATAAATATAGTATAATATAGTAGACAGATAAACAGACACAGACAGATAAAGATATATTTATAGATAGATAGGCACAGAGAGACAGAGATATAAAAAGATAGACATACAGAGACAGATATAAAGAGATACAGGCAGATATACATATACAGAGAGAAATAGAGACCGATGGAGAGAGATAGGTAGATAGATCAATAGGTAAATTATTGATACAGAAGTAAATTATTGATTACAGGTACAGAAAACTGGGGGTTTGTATACAAGTACAGCAAACTGGTATTATTGACACAGGTACAGCAAACTGGGATTATTGACACAGGTACAGCAAATTGGGATTATTGATACAGCAAACTGTACCTCTTCCTTACAGCGAGGAGTAGTACTGGCAGGCTACAAGCTGTCAGGCTCTGTTACCTGATACTACTGCAGTCTAAAAGGTTAACATGTGTGTTTTAGAAGCAGTGCATGAAAATTAATGGAAATAATGTTTAGAGAGCTAAAGATGTACAGGGCTATGTACTGAGCGCCATTATTGGCTATTTGTGTCTTAAAGTCACATTAACCTGATCTACCAAGTATTAATGTGACTTTAAGACACAACTAATGGCAGTTGCAAAGTTATGCAAATACTGTGTCGGGCAACTTCTGCAACTAATGTTCCGAGCTCTCTTTAAGACATAATCTCTAATGCCAGCAGATAGCTGTCGTTAATGATTTACAAAAACCATTTGCAATGCATTGAGAGACACTATCTGTTCAGCACATTGCCTAAAGGGGGCAATAGTGAGTGATAGTGGCTCTTGTTACATAGCCCTGGTAGTATCTATACTATCTTTAAAAGTAAAGTAAAATTTTAAATAAGATATAGCCTTTCGAGAAGTTCCTTACCAGACCCTAGGCTCTATAAGGTAAAAATCTTGCATGCAAAATGTATATAAAAAAAATAAATATAATGCCATATTCCCAGCTGCAGCCTGGGAGAAGAAAGAATTATGGTTGCAAGGTTGAAAAGTTGCAATTCATCTGTAACAAATAGGGTTGTTGAACAAATAACCTGTCCTTATTAGTATATACACTGCATATAGAGGGCGCCACAAGCATGGTGGAAGCAACATCATACTGATGTTTCATCAGCTGGCAGCTGAACAATGTACAATGTATATATCATACAATATAATACCTTGTTCATAGATGGGACACTCAGTTCCAAGTTGAAAAAAAAATAGATATTTTAGTATCAACAGATATATAAAAAAAAAACTAACAAAATACTTTTATTTGACTTTTTCACTGACTAATGCATTGCCCAGTAGAGATTGTGAATCACAGCCAGGGGTTATTGTTGACCCACCATATACACTTGCCCTGTCATGTTTTACAATACTCCACTGTGTTGCAAAGAGCTATCCTACTAAAGGAGAAGAATGTGTCAAGGACAACTTGCTCTTGTCTGATTGACAGTCTGGGAAGTCTTACCTCTATTCCTTCTGTATCTTGGATGAACCTCCTGCTGACAGACTGCAGGGCCTCCTGTGGCCATTCATGGAACCAGTCAATAGATGTGCAATTAACTAAAGCTGGGAACTTCCGAGCTCGAACTCGCAGAGTGCAACCAACTGGAGAAAAACACAGAATGACCTGGACGGGGACAGAGGAGAGAACAACAAAACTCAGAAACTCAAAAACGCAGAAAATCTGGTACCGTAAATGGTTGAACAGAAGAAACAATGATATGCAAATCGGAAAATGCACTAACATCACAAGAAACAGCAAAATGGGTTTATTTATTTCACCTTTCACTGAATGCTAGATCTCTGCTATTTAATGCAAACAGCATACAAATTCATAGAACAAATGAATATACAGGCTCCTAGCGGTACACTTAGAAAAGTCACAAAGTTAGAAATGAAAGCTTAGGAACTGCTGTATGTATTTATGTAAATCATAGCAACTATACCCTACTATAAGGGTGATGCACAAAGACATTATATCTCTCTGCAGCGCATCCCTTTTCCAGTAAAGTTACAGTAAATTACTTCAAAGCCAACCGCTGGAATTAAAAAGGGCCTGCAAAAATGCAGCAATAATTTTCAGCAGCGGTCGGCACTAATGCTTTTATGCAGTTCAATTGCCCCAAACCCAACTTTAAACACAAATGCAAGAAAAACACACAGAAATGCACATAAAAATGTAGAGAAACACATCTATGTAAAACCCACGCTACCCAAAGTGATATCAGGTTACCATGGGTTTTCTTATGATTTTGCGTGGCCTGCTGGGTTTCAAGGAGTATTTGCAAACTTCGCCGGGTACCCGATACAAATTGATGCAGAAAAATCATATATGAATTGCAGGAGCATTGTCATGTATCAGGGTTTAGCAATTTCTCTCATAGGGCCTTATTCAGCAAAAGGTGCTAGATTTTGTGTTCTGAATCTGCAGCAGCCAATCAGATGTAATCAAATATTTTCTAACTGTAGTTGACCTGTTTAAAGGTATTATTTGATTGACTGAAGCAAAATAACAGCATACGTGTGATGATATTTCTTTTTGCGTGGTCTGAGAAAAAAAAACTTGAAGATTTTTGTAAATTTTTGTTGCTGACATGCCTTACTTAGATAACTATACAACTGAATCCACTACCTTAAAACCATCAAAAGAAAGGGTTAAAATGGTTTCCAATGTGAAGTAAAAGGTCCAATAATACAATAATTTGTTGCAGAAATTTTAGGCAAATACCTTTTAAATAAAAAATGTTATAATTCCCCTAGAGGAAAATCAATATGTTGGCCATATTAAGGTTTTAAATACTAATGACGTGTTACGTGCAAACTACTGTATACTTGCATTAATAAAAAAACAGCAATAATTGCATACACTATGGTCATGATATAAAAAAATGTTCTAATAATTTGCATCAACCAATCAGATGTTAGCTTTTTATTTGTTTACTGGAGTTAGATACCATCTGATCAGCTGATCAGCCCCAATGTATTACTAGTGTCTCTCAATTCCATTCTTCTTCCAATGACTTACACACAACACTGATTTGCAATAATAACCTCTAAATGTGAGTATTACTTGGGAAGTGCTGAATGTATTGATATGGCAAGAGTGTACTGGTAAGGACATACATAGAAGTTAGAGAAATGTATACAATTGTGGTCACTGCTGCACATTTTTAAAATAATACATGTTTACAGTTTAATTATTTCTTATCACAGTCAAATGGATGCGCTGCTTTAAAATTTCTACAAGACTGGGAAAAGATGAGAGTTCTTTTGGCTGCTTTCAGTGTTTATATGTATGTATCATTGAGGATCCAAAAATTAACCAGCTCAGTATTATACCATATACTGCACATCAGTGAAAATCATCACACAGCAGCTGCACAAAGCCCAATGAGCCATGGTTATATCCCCAGATTGTTTACTTATTCTGTAACTGGGTTAATGCATAGTCTCAACATTGACTGTTTCCTGGATATCCACTCATCTGTAAAAATGCTCACAGATTTCTCCATGTTACTGACTGATTAACTTACATTTTTATTTATAATGGTATAATTTATGCAGACATTTTCCTACTTTTCTACTGATAAGATATTATAGAGTTTTACTGCAAAATACAAAGCACCAATCGCACTGAAAAGCACAACTGCAATGTACATACTATTGCCATGTAGCAGTATGTTTATTTCTGGAAATCTCTTACTTTAAGCTGATGCCGAACTCGCTCCAAAAAGAAATTCCAACAGTTTTCTCTAGATTCATTCAATCCAAGACCCCGAACCTCATTTCCAATCCCTCCTATAACACTATCAAATTCTTCCTCAGTGAACAGATCTGGAATTTCTCCTAAAAGCAAATATGAAGAATAAAATCACTATGAGTAGACCTATATCTCAGATGGATGAACGAATGGATGTGTGCAACAGCAGCAATCAGAATTTAGCACGTGTGGATGTGCTAATTCTACTACACTAGAATTTAAAGCAGTTTTTTTTTCATTTGTCCAAACAAAAATGTAGAATGTTCTGTATTTGAAAGATAATTGTTATGGCCCTGTCCCAGTAAACATCAAGACTTATAGCAACTGAAGCATCCTCCCCATGCATCTGAGTAGTCTAGAACAGGGTTATACAAAGGCTGTGCCATGGAACACTTGTGTGTCTTAAAATTTTGGTAGTGAAAATATTTTACCAGTATAACTTACATTTTTGTAATCATTTTTTGTAACATTTCAATGCAGTCAGTGTAGTTTAACTTATCACTATATATGACTACTACTAATGGTTATCAATTTGGATTTTTGAAATCTATAATAATAATTACAATATACCCTGTAAAGTGCATAAAATATGGGTAATAACAACATTAAGTGTAACATTAAAGGGCAATTATAGTAAGAAAATTGTTTTTTTTTAATTTCTTCTAATGTATCCTATAAGTCATCCCATCCACCAGGGTACCTTTAGTTTCTTTAAATTCTACATAGTCCCCGAGATATAAGCCTTTGAATATGCTGTGATTTGTAGGAGCTGCTACACCTCATCTGTCACTCAAAGGCACACACCCACACAATCCAAAGCTCCCCTGCAGTACTGTCACACACTCTCTCACCCACACTTTATGTACCATCATGTGCAACATATAGTCAAATGCTGTAGTGCTAAACACAATCAATAAACCATTAACCCAGCAATATGAGCATAACACACTATAAAACAGCCCCTCCCCCCAAAAATAATATCTTATATACATACAAAACCAGTGACTCAAATGGAACACTAATACAGTATATATATAATACAGTAATACAGACTATAAACCAAACAAGACACATAGTGCAATCTATGAAATATATAGACTAAAGCAACTGAAATGTAACAGGACAACAAGCAGTGTCACTGTGTTTGTGAAGGTCTCACTACAAGCTGCTGTTACACTGACTCTCTCTTCAGTGATTATGATCTCAGCTAAGCAGGGGAGAGATATGAACTTTAGGTAAAAAGTAAATAACAATTAGCAAAGTTAGAGAACAGGCAGAGTTCAGTAACTTACTTGTAAAGAATCTCACCACCACTTGTCCTCCTCTCTCCCCCTCTGCCCCTCCCTTCAGCATATTGCTACTTTATTCCACATTTTCATTGCTTGCAGTCTAGCTCTGGAAGGGAGGGGTCAACAGGATGTCAGCACTTCATTTAAAGTCCTTTCAACTGACAATGCTCGGACTCTGTATACAGCCCGTCACTGCTTGAGGGGGAGTAGACAGAGAGGGGAGGGGGACTACACAGCTTGGTACAAACTTCTGCCAGTGTGAAGAAACGAAGCCACACAGAAACATGAAAGTAAGGCAGCTTATACTAAGTGATCTATACATTGTATACAGACAAAGTTTTTATTACACTATAGTTGCCCTTTAAGAACACAGGAGTAAGAAAAACCTGCATTGTTAAGTGCGCCACTTAAAACCTTGTCTAGAATATTGTTCTTACTGGAAACTTAAAAGTAACATTCAACCAAACTCATTCCTCCTCTCATGTATTCAATCTCTTTGTATTTGTCTTGTTTGTCAACATTTCTTTCTTTTCCACTTTATGTATTCTAGTGCCTAAAATTACTTTTGCATATTTAACTTCTTTTATCTTATATCCATGGGTAACCATTTATTCCTAGGCTGACTGGGAATTTCACTGGTGTGCCAATTCAACCATGCATGTCACTTAAACCTCAAAAGACATGATGGTTTTATGATATCATTGACCTCTTGGCTTTTCTTCAATAAATGTATTTATTGTGAAATTTATTAATGTCATTTAGTTACAGTGACAATGTAATCTTATATGCTTACCAGTTCCTATTTAATACTGCTAAGTAAGATTTGAAGAGTTTGTTCTGGCTGGGTTTTCGAATAAGTCACCCAAGTTCTGGCTGGGTTTTGGGTAAGTCACCTATGTTCTGGCTGGATTTTGAATAAATCACCCGTGTTCTGGCTGGGTTTTGAATAAATCACCCATGTTCTGCTTGGGTTTTGAATAAGTCACCGATGTTCTGGCTGGGTTTTGGGTAAGTCACCCATGTTCTGGCTGGGTTTTGGGTAAGTCACCATGTTCTGGCTGGGTTTTGGGTAAGTCACCCATGTTCTGGCTGGGTTTTGAATAAATCACCCATGTTCTGGCTGAGTTTTAAAAAAGTCACCCATGCAGCTGCCACACGCAATTATCTAGTAATAACCCAGAGATAGTTTTGTAGAACATCCAATCAATCTCATGACCATCATTGATGGATTATCAGGGAAGAGAATTGCCTATTATTAGGCATGTGAATGTCTACCTAATGCAAACATTTTGGAATAAAGTATACATGTTGCAATATCTTTATATCAGTCCTATAGATAATGATAATTGTTTGCTCACTGAGCATACCAACAATGCATTATGCAGGCCATACCACCAGCTATTGAAGGAATGCATATTAAAGACAAGAACTCTCAATGATTTGGAAAAATTACATAAAGCTGAATGATTCATAAGATATAATTTCCTTAAAGAATCACAATGATGTCTGCATCCTTGTTCTACTTACCAAGATGTCACAGAATAGCTAAGAACTGAGAGCAAGATAGACAGTGCAGTTTTTAACATGCGTTTATTTAAGCCCCAAATAACTAATACCATAACACTGGACTCTAATGGAATGTGTTAAATAACACTCTTCCCGGCTACTTGAAATTTCATAGAAACTAGTGTGGTGCTATGTTAATAGGGCAAATCTGTCTAAAAGAACATGCTGGTGTAAATCACCTGATGCCAGCAAGTCATTAATCAGAACAAGAAACTGTTCATCTGGAACTTGGGCATCTGTCAGCAAAAACACAGTGGGCATGTTCTTGGCACCTGTCCGGATGTACAGATTGGCAAGATCCACCTGTAGAAGAAAGAGGAAATCTTTAACATTTAGTGAAAATCTGAATGCTGGACTTATTTTCTTTTCAGAAGTTTCAACCTTTCACATGAATTTTAAACAGTACTTGGGACAGAAACCTCTTGGTTACATGAGAACTTAATAAGACAATGTGAAAGAATAACATAGAAAGGGGCCAATTTGATTATTAAAGGTGCCAGCTAAGTAGGTTGGTGCCAGGGTGAAACTTTAGAAGTCTTTCTTCCTTAGCCTTTGGAATTTGGCCAGCCCTTGATAACAAGGTCTCTCAATAATTCAGTAAACCACTTGCTAAGTAAAGAAATATTACATTGTGTGACCAAGACATGTCTTAAGTGTTAAAAACACCCTCAATGATGCAAATACTATTAATGACAAAATGCAGTATTTCTGTTCTTAAGGATTTAAGTTCAAACATCTTATTGCATCAGAAGAATGAAACAGAAATTACCTGCATGTGATTTACGAGTTTGTTAAATATATGTACTGTATATAAGTAGTACCAGAGCAGAAAGTAAAGCTTTACATAATAAATGTGTCATATAAATTTACATTATACAGAATGAAAGTGTGTTGTAAGTAATGTGCTTATCATAAATGATTATTAGAGTTCAATCATTTTGGTCTGGATTGAGAAAGATCAAGCATAATTCGCGTTGTGAGCAATTTCTCCTGACTTAATTACTCCTGAATAGAGATGGACACAAAACCGAACTTGAACCCAAGTTCGAACCAAACTTTATGAGTTTGGACAAACTCGATCTATTCAAACTAGCTCTGGTTCTAACTGGACTCGCGACTGTATTTTCAATAATTATCGTAAATTCGATTATTATCGAATCGCTAAGCCTAGAATGTATCGTTCGCTAACCCTCGAAAGTATCGTTCGTTTTCGATAACCCTCGAATGTACGGATCGTTTTCACTAACCCTAGAATGTATCTTTTGCTAACCCTCGAATGTAGCCTTCGATTTTCGTAACCCTCGAATGTACAGACCATTTTCGCTAACCTTCGAAAGTATCGTTCGCTAACCCTCGAAAGTATCGTTCGTTTTCAATAATCCCCAAAAGTATTGTTTGATTTCGGTAATCCTCAAATTTACGGTTCTGTTTCCGCTAACCCTCGAAAGTATCATTCGGCAACCATCGAATTGGCCGTAACTCTCGAATGTAGCTTGCACAAAGCCCGACAATTGCTCATGTTTAAGAAGTGTTTTAACAAGCTTTGGTGATAGTGACATGTTCCCCAAACCATGTCCCAGGTGCTGCAGCCATTTACAGTAAGTTACCATTGTTAGTTTAGCTGTAAATCAGCCGGACTTTTCGAACTATCACTCCCCCATTGACTTTAATGGGTCCGAATTCGAACTTTCGAAATTTTACTGAAGTTCGAAAACAGACCGAACTTTATGAAGTTTATGAACGATCGTTTTAGGGAATGGTAGGACTGTAGGGAGGAATATCTGGCTTTAGTATAACCGTGTGTACACAGCTTTGGTCATTTTACTGTAATCTAAGGTTATATTATGATGTACAAAGGTAAAGATTGTTATTAAAAATGTACCTTCATATGATAGGAGACTAAAAAATATTAATAATAATTTATTCATTTGCGTCTATGTGTGCATCCCTATTGTATGTGTAGTATAAAAAAGAATGTAATTGGAAGTCCCATAAAAACCCAAAATATTTATATATATTAATACATACAGGGCATGCAAATCAGAATTCTGTGCATTTCTTTGACTTTTAAGAGTGTTTATAATTAGTTTTTAAACTATACCCTAGAAACAACTTTTCTCCCCCTAAATCTATAATTCTACAAGAGGCAAAAACAATTATTCATACCTCTCATTATGCTTTATTTATTTTAAAAGTATTTTAAAAGTTATTTTAAGGGTATAGTTGCTCTTTAAAAGTTATATTTTATTTCTGTGCTAAGGACCCTTAAATAAGAGTACACTGTATATGTTTTGCATATGTGGAAAATCCATAAATAGCACAGCACATCTCTACTGAAAAAAAGTTCAACCAACCAGTATGTATCAGCATGATTGGTGAAAAATATAAGCACAACCAGAGGAAAGAACTGAGAGGACATAGAAACTTCTTGCAGATAAAGCTGAAGGAGGACAGTTCAGCCTAACTGTTTTTCCTCACTAATAAGGTTACTATTTTAATATTAAATTAAATAACCTTACATGGAAATTATTTGATGCAAGTGTTTATATTATCAAGTACATACATGTAAAAATTATGGATGAATTATCTATGAAAATTCAGAATTAAAACTGTTAAAAAAAATATTCCTTGCCTTCAAATCCTGAATTCCATATCCATTTTTCAATGTGATCTGAAATACGTCAAAAGAGCCAATGAATGCTGCTAGTTTAGAGAGGCTTTGTTTCCCGCTGCCTCCCACTCCAATCAAAAGAGCATAACCACGAGGTGTCTCCAAAATTCGGCTAATACGACATCTAGAAATAGGTATAACAAAGAAAACTAAGAGTACTGTTCTACTGTTTTCCTTTCTTTCCATGTGTTCTATAATTACCCCCCACCCCCAGAGTGTCTTTATTTTCTTCCATTTCCCTCTCTGTCCTGAGATACACAAATTAGAAGAATACGGCATTGTATTCCTCTACTCCTACTTGTACTGTCAATTAAATCCCTGTGACATGACCCTCTTCCCTGCTCAAGTGCCTCTCTCCATGCTCTGTAACAAACATAGAGATAAGAGCAAAAGCAGGGGGGGAGAGGTAGCTTTGACTGCAGAGATAAGGCTGCACTTGACCCCCCTTCTTGATGGCTTTCACAAAGAGAGAGATCGTGTTGCAGCAGAACACGGAGAGATCTGTGTCTCCAGGACAGCTTGCTTTCTATTGGCCACTGTGCGTGGGTGTGTTTTTTACGATGTTGAACTTTTAACTCCTACTGCACATGAGAAGCTTGTCAGGCAGCTAGTGTTTAGACATGGAGGAGGTAACAGAGGGGAAGGGAAAGGGGGGAGTGCTGCAGAGAGATCTGACACCATGGAAAAACAAAGTCACTGACAGAGGTAGGAGAAAGGCAACAGAGAGTACATGACTTTAACTTTGCAATGGCTTTTCCACTATAGATGCCCTTTAACAGTTATGAAAGTATTTAGAGATAGAAAGAGAATAGGAAAGTCTCTACGGGGGACTTTTGATACAGTCCCCCATAGGCGACTAATGTATAAGCTAAGTTCTGTTGGGCTGGGGTGGCATATTTGTACATTAAAGGAAGTTGGTTGATGGATAGGATGCAGAGTAGTTGTTAATGGGGATTCATCTATATGGACTAAAGTTCTAAGTGTGGTGTCACATGGTTCTGTGTTGGGGCTGCTTCTATTTAATCTGTTTATTAATGATTTTGGAGTCGGTATTGTCAGTAAGGTTTCTGTGTTTGCTGATGACACAAAACTTTATGGACCATTAAAAACTTCAGAGGATGTGCAATCATTGCAGGTGGATGTAGATAGTCACACAGTGGCAAATGTGATTCAATGTTGATAAATGTAAGGTGATGCATTTTGGACTTAAAAATACTTTTGCTAATTATGCTATAAATGGCTCTATGATAAGTGAATCCCTGTTGCAAAAGGATCTTGGGGTATTTATGGATAACAAACTTAAAGGTAGCAAGCAGTGCCAGGCATCAATAGCTAGAGCCAGCAAGATATATGAGAAGAGGTATGGATTCAAGGGAGAAAAATGTTATTCTCCCTCTTTACAAAGCATTGGTAAGGCCTCATTTGGAATATTCAGTTTAATTTTGGAATCCTGTGTACAAAAAGACATCTTAATTGGATATGTTACAATTAAGTACACTAGAGAAAAGGCACTTGCATGGGGATGTGATAACTGTGTTAACATTAACGGGTTATCTGGGGCATTGTTCACGAAAAGAACATGTCAGAGGACACGCGGACATCCTTTCAGACTTGAAGAGAAGAAGTTTAGTCTTCCATTTCAGAAAGTGTTTTGTTACTGTGAATATGGAATTGTCTTTCATTGGACGTTGTGATGGCAGGTTCATCAGATGATTCATCAAAAGAAAGCTGGATGAGTTTCTGAAAACAAGGAATGTTGCAGGATACTGGCATTGATACATAAAGTACAGTTGATCCAGGGATATTTCCGATTGCCACTTGAAGTCAGGAAGGAATTTCTTTCCCCTTCATTATTCTGTTTTCTTTTTTTTTGTCATCCACTGGATCAACAGTTATGCAGGAAATGTGGGTATTGCTGAGTAGGTTGGACTGGAAGGACTTATGTCTTTATTCAACCTCAAATACTATAGTATACTATACTAGCTTGGAAAATTTTAAGAGGTGATAGATATTTTGTAACCTGAACTTGAAAAATTCCCTTTTACGAAATAATTTTTGCTTGATATAGGCCTTAATGTAGCATTTTGTGTTTTAATGATCCATAAAGGGAATGAAACATTCATAGAACATCACGTCATGGGCAAACCAATATTACACCTAACAACATAAAAATAAGTTCGGTTTACAGTATATCACATTTACCACATGCTACCACATTAATATAAACTATTCCTTAAGATGAAATGTCTGATAAAATATTAAATTTAAAGCCTTACAACTGACAGACACATTTTAAGAGTGAGGAAAACAACTGTGCCAGTAGACTACTCTCAGAGGTTATTAGCAGTTACTTACATATGCTGCATGGCATCTTCAAACAGGACAAGGTTCATTGCTGCATTGAGATCATTGTAGCTCTCTAGAGCTTCAACGAGTGTTTTCTTGAGAAAATCCCAACCCTTTACAGGCATGTAAGATTGCGAATTAAGGCCATTGGCAAAGTGGCAGAATATCAGAGGCTCCCGAGAAAGAACCTGGTCTTCAACACCCTGAAAAAAGCGAAATATTGGATTTATTGATGTTTTCCAATCAAAAAATGAATTTTGAAAACAATGCATAGCTATGAAAAAAGTCACCAAAACAAAAGGGCATGAAAAAAACTATAAATGCAGAGGAGACCCCCCCAAAAAACCTAGGTTTTGCATTATCAATATTTGCCAAAGATGCCCCTGAAGTCTTTCCTGACCCAGTCCCACGTCACTCCTCCTATAGTCTGCGGCTGACAGCCGCTCCACTTCCTGGTTGGGGCAGTCAAAAAAGGCGTGGCGTGACATCACATCCAATTGCCTGACAGTCGCGACCAGGAAGTAGAGCATTTATAGCTAGTTTAAATTTTATTTTACTGGACATGCCATTTAAAAACACAGTTACTGTTTTAAAGAAATATTCTTGCCCCACAGATGTGCCGTATGTCCCAAAAGTGAAAACACATCTTACATTTTTGTAAATAGTTTATTATACGTTACAATACTAAACATATGACACTTTGATACAATGTAAAGTAGTCATTGAACAGCTTGTATAACAGTGCAAATAACATAACTCAACACACAGCCATTCATGTTTAATCCGTTTGCAACAAAAGTGAGTGCACCTCTAAGTGAAAAATGTCCAAATTGTGCTCAAAGTGTCAATAATTTGTGTTGCCACTATTATTTTCCAGCACTGCCTTAATACTATTCGGCATGGCACTAGAGCCACAGGAATCCTCTTCCACTCTTCCATGACATCATCATGGAGCTGGTGGATGTAAGAGACCTTGTGCTCCTCCACCTTCTGTTTGAGGATGCCCCAGCAGATGCTTAATAGGGTTTAGGTCTAGAGATATGCTTGAACAGTCCAGCACCTTTATCCTCAGTTTCTTTAGCAAGGCAGTGGTCGTCTTTGAGGTGTTTTGGGGGTCTTATGTTGGAATACTGCCCTGCGGTCCAGTTTCTGTAGGAAGGGGATCATGCATGTTGGCATTCATGCAACTCTCAATTAACTTTAGCTTTCCAGTGCCGGCAGTACTCATGCAGCTCCAAACTATCACACTCCCATTACCATGCCTGACTGTAGGCAAGATACACTTGTCTTTGTACTACTTACCTGGTAGCCCCTGCCCCCCTTGTAAACCACCACACGTTTGATACCATCTGAACCAAATAAGTTTATCTTAGTCTCATCAGACCACAGGACATGGTTCTAGTAATCCTTAGTCTGCTTGTCTTCAACAAACTGTTTGAGGACTTTCTTGTGCACCATTTTTAGAAAAGACTTCCTTCTGGGAAAACAGCCATGCAGACTAATTTGATGCAGTGTGTGGCATGTGGTCTGAGCACTGACAGGCTGATCTCCCACCCCTTTAACCTCTGCAGCAATGGTGGCAGGACTCATTCAACTCTATTTGCAAAAGACAACTTCTGTATATGACTCTGCGCACATGCACTAAGCTGTCCGTAGTGAGTGGAACCTGTCCTGTTAAACTGCTGTATGGTTTTGCCTATCATGCTGCAGCTTAGTTTCAGGATGTTGGCAAGGGTGTTCTTATAGCCAAGCTATCTTTATGTAGAGCATTCATTTTTTTTCCAGATCCTGAAAGTTTTTATTTACCACTAGAGATGGCCGAACTTTCGAAAGTTCAGTCCATTTTCGAACTTTCGAACTATATGGTAAGTTCGAAAACAGACAAGGGAGTCAAATAGTTCGAAAAGTTCTAATGAAATACAAATAAAATATCAATGGTAACTTAATGTTATTGGCTGTGGGACCTGGGAAATGGTCTGGGGAACATGTTCAAATATCCAGGACATTCGAAAAATCAATTTTACTCTCACTGGCGCTATTTTCGAGCTCTCGCGTTCGAACATTCGATGTTTGTGCCTAGGTATCATGTACATTTTACTCGCGGATTCGATGCTTGCGTATAGGCTTTAATGGACACTTTACTCGCGGATTCGATGTTCGTGCCTAGGTATCATGGACATTTTACTCGCAGATTCGATGCTCGTGTATAGTTTTTAATGGACACTTTACTCGCGGATTCGATTATCGAAAGTCCGAAAATATCGAAAATCCGGGTCCGGGATAGTTCGAGAAATCTGAATTTGTTCGAATTCGAATAGTTCGGCTCGAACTTGAGTTCGAGTTCGAGTTCTAATTCATCTCTATTTACCACGAGGGACCAGTATGAGAGAGTGTAAGAGTGATAACACCCAATTAAACATACCTGCTCTCCATTCACACCTTATAACACTAACAAGGCACAATGACACCAAGGTGGGAAAATGGTTAATTGGGCATATCATGATACTCTTTCAGTCCACCAGCATGTATGTATAAAAAGAAGGTGGAAGCAGTTTTGGCAGTGTTGTATTAGTTAGTGACTCCTGTGTGCTGACTGATATGGTTAAAAGGCCAAACAACACATGGGGGCATATTTATAAAGGCACGTTAACCTATCGCCGTTTTTGGCAAAAGTGCAATTTATAAAGTGGCAAATTCTGCCAATGAAAAGTCAATATCACTGTGATTACCATTACCACTCAATTGTATTTATAAAGCGGCTAATTTTGCCCATTTCACTTTACCAACTTTGGGGCGAGAGAAACGGCCGAACGTATCGCTGTTGGGTGTGAGGGCTGCTGGGAAGGGGGGCCGCTGCCAACAGGGGATGTGCAGCTTGAAGGATTAAAACCATAATCAATCATATTTTAATATTTTATTAAAATATGATTGGTTAAGATTTCAATTCTAGCTCATAGGATTGAAATCTTCACCAATCATATTTTAATAAAAACAGGACCCCAAAGAAAGTGCCTTTCTTTGGGGTCCTGTTTTTATTAAAATATGATTGGTGAAGCTGTGGGACCATTTAAGTCAAAAGGCAAAAACTATGCTTACCACAGCGACATCACAGTGTTAAGTACATTTTGGCGACAAAGACATAAAAAAAAAATTAATCCCGAAAACTATCGGTAACAAATCATCAAATTTAACGGACCTTTATAAATATGCCACATGAATATGAAACTAAAAGCTTTATACCACTCTGAGGTAAGTAGTCCAAGTGCACTACCAATGTGGGTGCAGACGTCCAATAACTTTCCACTCCCAAGGGAAGAGAATCAACCACTGGAAAAAAGACACAGAGTCGCACTCTAAAGTGAATGGTGATTTATTAAAAAAATAGTCATCCACACACAACGTTTCAGGGTTACAAGCCCTCTTCCTCAGGTGATGACGTCTGCACGTGGGTAGTGTGCACTTGGACTACTTACCTCTTTGTGACTATATTTTACTTTCACCTTGTTGCACCTACCTGCACCTAAAAGATGCCATTCACAGATATAGCAAAAACCACCAATGAAAAGGCTACTACTGACAGATGAGGAAGCTATCCCCCTTAGTACCTCACAAAGGGACTGCAAAGACAGGTTAGAAGCATTAAAGAGAAGGTAGATTAACCTCCAATTGCACTTTACTGCTTTAAGAGAATATGCCCTAGCAGAATGGATCCCCAGATGCCCAAGTGTAAATCTGCACCCGAATCTTTGCCAAGATGATATTGAATATAAAGAGAAATGGTTTGTGGTACTTAATAAATGCAGCATTGATTTAATTTAAATACTAAAGACTACGAGCTGAAACGCGTGTAAAGCTGGGCAAGAGATAGAAAGGGAACTCTGGAGTGCACATGGTACCGGAAAGCGCAACTGCGTTCCTAAGGAAATGGGAATGCGATTTGTAATTTGAGAGCATACACACCACTGAGATTCATCTACAGAGGGTCGGACAGATATTCCTCAACAGAAAGTGCACAAATTGATTTTTTACCCAAAGCTCGGCAACTCACCCCAGTCAGGAACAAAGGAAGTAGAAAATCTGCCAAAGTCAGAGGAGACAAAGAGAGAGGAAGGAATGGACCAGTAGAAATAATGAGGTCTCAGAGATAATACCAGGTACTGTTCACCCTCCTTATCCTATAAAATCTAGTACACAAGAGTCACTGATAATTAGCATCTCTAAACATTCCTTTTCCGAAAGATGAAGTTTACGCTGCCAGAATGGGGACAATAATAATCCTTAAATATCTGGTTAGTAATGCAGGTATTAAAGTGCAAAATATATCAGGGGGCAAGTTACTGACAATTGACCACTTTTTGGTTTTAAGGGTGTACTTTCCCTTTAAACAGGTGTTTTGCCTGTGAGCCACCACTGCAAAAATTACTGGTAAATTTAGAAGCTTTATTTTTTTGCTAGGAACAGAATAAAAAAATGTCAGTAAAATAAGCTGACTATTGTGTATTGCTCAAAGAAGGCTATATGCAATTCACTGAGAAATAAACTGCAGGGTAACATGCAACTTTCAAAGTCTTATTGGTGTGTACAACTAATTGCGCATGCTTACAAGGCTCTTTAAAGACTACATGCTTATAAAGTGGTTATCGCCACAACATTCTGTCCGTGAACGATGCCGTTTTTATATACCTTGATTAGACCAGTCCGGCCTTGCTTTTTTATATATGTGTCTACCTTGTTGGAGAGAGTTTTTGTATTGGACAGAAAACCACATGTTTTTTTGCCGCATCATTGAGAGCTCCCATTACCCAATGCACATTTGAGTTGTACTGGCAACAACATTGAAACCTTCTTAGTTACAGAATCTATTTTTCACATGTACTAAATGCAACTTACTAGGGATGAATCTTAAAATATATAGGTGTTCTGGAGAGAAAAATGTTCACATTTAAAAATTTAAGTTTAGTTCTCTTTTAGGCTGAGGCCCCTCTACAATGCACCAAATTGAGCACGCAATCACGAGCTCTGTCAATTGTGTGTGCGATTCCTGTACGTTGTTCCGTGTTTGTGCATGTGTTTTTTGTAATTTAACATTATAAAAATGCATGTGTTTGCGTAAAAAAACAGTGCACGCAAAATGCAAATGTATGCGCAATCGCATGGGCATCGGATACTGCGTGAATTTTAGCGTTACAGCAATTTCCATTTTATCCAAAATTGCATGCGCAATTTCGTTAGTGTGGCCTAGACATAAATGCAGTATATACACGGAAAGAAAGCAGAGGGCACAATACTAGCCAATCCACTATACAGGAAACTAATTTTAGCTTGCCAATAAGTTCACCAGTCTCAGCTTTCATGCTATTTTACCTGTCTTAGATTGTCAGTTGTTTTACCAGTTTCTACTCTAGGACCTAGGCAATAGGTGCACACTATATAATACCTTCCCAATCCTGGCATGATAGTTACAACAAAGAGGTAGTGACATTTTGAGTTTTTCTTTTATTTGGCAGTAACTGATGGCAAGATGTATCTGTTGTATTCAATTAGATCAACTGGACTTGAAATGTAGTTCTTGAAGACGTTTCGCTAGTCATCCGACTGGCTTTCTCAATTCAGAATGACTTGTACAAGAATCTGTGGCAATTATGTACCCTGGAAAATCCCAATTAGCATATCAAAGCCAGGTGTTAAGGGTGTGATTAGATAGTGGCTAAGAGGTGTTATAGGAACACCCAGAGTAAGGTGTTAAAACAGCATTGTACATGGCAGACAGTTGGTGTCGAACCCCCCACCTCTATTTAGGCTTGGTTTCTTATTTTCACATAAATGGCCTCCTTAACACCTCCTTGAACCAGTCACTTCCTTCGCCAGTATGTAACATTACAATCTTCAAAGGTATGTCCTTTATCCTTAAGATGCAGATACACTACCTTGTGGTCACATAAAGGACAACCTTTGAGAGTGAATGTTAACATACTGGCGAGGAACGTGACTGGTTCAGAGAGGTGTTAAGGAGGCCATTATGTGAAAATAAAGAAACCAAGCCTAAATAGAGGTGGGGGGGTTCGACACCAACTGTCTGCCATGTACAATGCTGTTTAAACACCTTATTCTGGGTGTTCCTATAACACCTCTTAGCCACTATCTAATCACACCCTTAACACCTGGCTGTGATATGCTAATTGGATTTTCCAGGGTACATATTGCCACAGATTCTTGTCAAGTCATTCTGAATTGAGAAAGCCAGTCGGATGACTAGCGAAACGTCTTCAAGAACTACATTTCAAGTCCAGTTGATCTAATTGAATACAACAGATATACCATGACCTGGATGAATGAGAACCTTCACAAATGATGGCAAGATGGGCTAATGCACCAGTATCAATACATACAGTAAATGATATTTTTAAAAATGGTGCTTTATGTTAAAAGTTATGGTCAGTGCTTAACTACTTTTACCACACAAAAGATTTTCTCACAGCCCCCAGAAACTTGTACTTGCAGTTTTTTTACTATCTCTCTCTCTGGTTATGGTAAAGCTATTTATATAGTATGTGTGTAAAAATATAAATTTTCCTTACTTAAGAAAGTATTTCCAAACTATATTCTTAAACCATTGTTTTTTTCTTACTTGAAAATATCTCTGTGTTGTTTTCAGTAGCTGATTTTTAAATAAATCATAATCTTTGGCTTCCACTAGCTTGTCCCCATAGACACGTGAACACTCGTGAAGCCAAAGGCGTATCAGGTCATTTGGCTGTTTCAGGCATTCAGAAGTAGCGAAGAGAATTCCCTAAAATAAAAATTAGCAAATAAACTTTAGATTTCATAGAGAAAAAAGACACAACTGGCTGCAATGTTCAAAGTCATTGTGACATCATGTTTGTAACAAGATATTAGCACAGTACATGGGAGACTTCATAAAAATCCATTTTATCTACGTAATTCACATAAGGAACAATACTCTCACCTTTCATTTTTTTTTTTTTATCATGCTACAGTAGGTATGTAGTATGCTACAGTAAGAACATGCACAAAATCCAGTTAAAACTATATCTACCCGTCTTCCATTCGGTGTGCTGGAGGTGTCAGAGTGTTCCTCTCTCACTACAAAATCGGGATCAGTAAATTACCCCCCCCACCACTTCCCAAAGGAGAAGGACTCCAACTTCTGGTTTTGGAAAAAACTTCTTTATTTCAAACTCATGAAAGACTGGTAACACAAGTGTAGATCTATATACAATGGTTATTGCATTGCAATTCTAGATTGTAAGCCCTTATTCATAGACTCAAAAATATGAACACCCCTCCACCTATTTAAAAGTAGTCACCAATTAATTAGTTAATTCAAAACTTTTCACTTTAACCCACTGTTTATTCTTTTTCATATCCCTATGAGTCTATGAGCCTTGCTTACAAGCACAAAATGTATAAGACTATGCAATGACCATTGTATATAGATCTACACTTGTGTTACCAGTGTTACTTCCAAAACCAGAAGTCCACTAGAGGCCTTTCTCCTTTAGGAAGTGGTACGGAAGTAATTTACTGATTGCGATTACCATTATTGCAACACTGCCATCTGTACAACTCATAAACAGATGAATGAATAAACAGGAAAAAAACCCTGGTTGCATTAGTTTTCCCCCCCTTTAAAGATTTGGTTGAAGTACCTTTTGAATTTATAACAGCACTAGGTAATTCTTGGTAACGTTTGTCAGGTTGGCACATTTGGACTTGCCAGTTTTAGTCCACTCCCCTTTGCAAAAATGTTCATTCAAATTATGAGGGCATCAGCTCTCTTAAAGGGCAATTATACCAATAAAATAACCCCCTCTCCTGTTAATAGTACCGAGGGTGAGGACCTAAACCATGGGGTCCTGACACCTGAGATGCTGCAAATAAACCCTGCAAAGTCGGATATATAAAAGGCTACTTGCAGGCCCCCCCTGCAAGAGCTGATCATTGGGAACATGTGCTCCTTGCAGTGCACATCTTCCCATTGGTTGAATACCGGGAAATGAAGGGGGCATGTCTTAAAAAGACTTTCAGAAGCTGGCTTTGGAGGCTTTGTTCATATTATAAGGGTAAGACACGGGTGAGCACCTAGTGGTTTAGGTACTAACCCTTGGTACTATTAACATGAGAGGTGGTTCCTACCCTTGGCATCATCCTAGGAGGGATACACTACTTTTTGACAGCCATGTTTTATATTTATGTTTTTAACACATTTAATACTTTGGATATTTTTTTATATCCCTGCCCTGATTGATAGATTTTAATGATGAGATCCCTTTCATGTTTCACTGAATGTGATTGTTTGATTCTGATGCAGTCACTATTAAAAGCTGTACACACCAATGCAAAAAGGTTTTGGTAGGATTTCTTTTTTCTTCTTTTTCTTACTAAACGTTTTAATTTGTTTTTCACTTCTTTGTACATATGGAAATTTTTCAATAGAGATAGAATGCTAGAATGCCTTTGGGCATAAAGGGCATGCCCACCCATCAATTGTTAAGTTAAGGACCCCCAAACTCTGAGACCAAGATAATCACCTTTGTTTCTATGGTCTATGATTTAAGTTATTCCTCCCAATTTCTACTGGCATATTTATACCTCCTCTGTAAGCTTAATTACGGTAAGCTCATACAGTCACAGAGGAGGGTAGCCATAGCCAGTAAGAAGCAATGAGTCATTGGCCGGCATGTCACCGGAGTGACACCTGCTACAAGAAAGTCAACCCTTTTATTTTAATTGGTCTACCTAAATGTGAATAGAAAGATAGTATTCTATAAATGATAGGTGGAAGAGAACACATCTGGATGATTGTTTGTTAAATATAGTTGTTTATTTCCCTACAAGCTACATTAGTGTTAAATACTGCCAAACACATTCTAATTTATGATTTTGTTGGTATCACAGGCTTCTTCTAATAAAATTTGATCATAAACTAGAATTGTTCAATGTGGTGATATTATAGGGTTGAAAAGGTGTTTATTTCCCTAATAAGTTTTATGTACCAGTTTGTTAAAACGCATGGACACATTTTTACTATAAATTATTAACAGAATTATAACAAAAGGCTTTAACCCTCTTCCACGTACCTGAAAGATGCTGGTGATGTCTCTTACATTAAAAATATAATGGAATTTAATTGCTGTTGGGAGAAAGTTTTGCATCATCTCATGGCTAAGCCATATCGAAGCCTGGATAACTGACATACCAGTCTTATGTATAGATGGGCTGAATGAATAATGCTGAAAGTGGTGACTAAGGATCTTGCTGAAAATTGCTTCAATGGCATCATTGGAAGGGAAATTAACTGCAAAAACTGCAAAATGTCTCTGAAGAGAATGAAAATAGTTTCTTTCATTACACAAATGGAGATGCAATTAACTGGCTAACATAATAAGTAAGATATATTTAAATTTTTGTAATAATACCCTACAGTACCTGTAGTCTTTGGTTTATGGTAAAGCTTCCAGCAGTTGGATTCATACAAGAAACATATTGACAATTGTTGATTTCTTTTAAAGTCATCTTTTGCCTGTCGTACCTAAAAAACCAAAATCCAGTACTTTATCCTATGTTTGTTCTAGAATAATGCTGACCCATTTTGGCATATAGGCAGTTGTCTATTTAATTTAAAATGTAGTATTGTATAGGTGAAATAAATATTGTAATACAAACTTTATAATGTCGCTGTGGCAGGCAATATTTATTTCTAAATTTACACTGAAAATATGTTTACTCAATCCTCCTTCTAGGTGTATTCCCTTTTCTGATTTCCTTTAAATTCTTCGTAGTAGGGCTCAGCTATATTATTCAAGTGACCTGTGCTATTTAATAAAATTTTACACACACATGAGTGTGACACAGATATGAGTGTGTGTGTACAATTAAAATTGTTAAAAGGCTCCCCAATGTGCACTGACCATTACTGGATGTATGTGGGTATATATATACATATATATATATATATTGCAGAGTACCTGAGCACTCAAGGACGGGTTAAATCACATTTTATTAACACAAGTAGATCAAACGAACCTACGCGTTTCGGCCCGGAAGAACTGGGCCGAAACGCGTAGGTTCGTTTGTCTACTTGTGTTAAATAAAATGTGATTTACCCATCCTTGAGTGCTCAGGCTCTGCAATATCCAATCGTTTACCCAGCACCCGGGCAGCTGTATATTTGACTGGAGTGCATCGGATCCCTGTTTTCCTTTATATATAATTAATATATATATAATATATATATATATATATATATATATATATATTAAAAGTAAAACTTTTGCAAAATTAGCACCTTTTGCAAAAATAAGGACCCCTGTATATCTACGTGTTTCAGTATGGAATGCTGTCCACAGAACATCCAAAGTAATATGCTTATAGACAAATGTATTTTTGACTAGATAGGACATTCCTTGCCAGTGTCACACAAGGAATTGTTTATGGGCAAAAATGTACAGTCTTGACAATCTTTTAAGTAATTTTAAAATACAAATGGAGAGTTGCTAAAAACGAACTGATAACAACAAATGCATTTCATGAAACAATAAGCAACAGAATAGGTGGCCACATTAAAAATAGGTTTGTAGGCCATCGTGTATTTGTATGGAAATAGTCTGCTGGTTCTACAGAAACAAGAACAGGGAGCAATTACCAGTGCCCATAGTCAACATGTTGGCGAATTAAGGCATGTGGCTGGACAGTTCCAAATGTATCCACTTCCGGCATATTCAGGTCATCTATGAAATAGACAAGTTTTTTGTTTCCTATTGGCCCATAGTTACGTCCTGCTTTCTTCTCCAAAGGCTTCTCTAGAACTCCTGTAAAAGTAAGTTAATCATTTTGTGGCAAGCACAGCAAAGACTGGGTTATTGACATATCAACATATGGGCAACAAATCTGTAATTCTGCACTTTAGAGGGAATGTTCAGTGGAAAAGATCATTACTTTTTAAAGCATTAATTTATATTGTGCATACCTAGTTATTCTACATTTCATACCATTTGCTATGCCATGCTGTTGTCATTAGTGAGCTGACATTTCAGGTTGTATAACGGTCCTTCTTCTTCCCAGAAGAACACACTACCTTGAAATGTTTCTAACAGTATTTCTTCTGATTGGCTGATGGGGCAAAATGCTCAGATATATACTGAGCAACTAAATCAACCCAGACGCTGGGTCAATGGCAACACCATAATGGACACTTTAAGGGGTCCTTATACACAGACAAAATGCTGAATGGGCACATGAGAAAATACAGATTTTTTTCCTTAAAAGTAAGTTTTTGCACTGAACTTCAGAAAATCACACACCATAAAATCAAAAAAGTTGCTGGGCAAATATATGGAGTTAAAGTCAAGCTATCCGGTTTGCTATTCTGTTAACGTGACTTTATCTTCATATGAGTGTTGGATGCGCAGGTAAGGCAAAAATCACCTGCGCATCTGACGCTCGCGATCAATGTTTCCTCTAAGCCCAAATTAACTGTGTGCGCAGAAATATATTTTCTGTGCACATGCAAAAGTAAAATTTGTGCGCTTCATACCGCAGCACTTACATTCCAGAAGATTTTTGTGGGTGCACAACTTTAACCTGTGTGTGCAGGCCTGCAGAGATGTGTGCGCGTGCACGAGCGCACAGCTTAGAGGGAACACTGCTCGCCATTTAATATCGCGTTTGCACTAATAGCTGGCGTTAAAATCCTGCAGTGGATAAATTCCTTACCAGGATTAACTCACTTTCGCAAACATGATATTAAATCTTGAAAGGAGCATTTACCCAGAGCGATAGCGGCTCTGGGTAAATGAGCCTGAATCTATATACAGTGTTTTATGCTTGGTGCAAGTTGGTAACACATTTCTGAACTAAACTGCCACCATTCACATTTGTAAAGTAGAGACAATAGAATGTGCCTGACACAGTGTGTGCTACCTGGGTACACAAATGAAAACAGTAATTTAATATTGCAGACATTTTTTTACTCACTCTGAAGGGTTGATGATGTAGTATAGTAGTTAAATGGCACTTTTGATATTGTGTAATCATCAGAAAGACAAGCCAGTCTGTTGCTGAGGAATATAGTCTTCCCTACTCCAGCATTTCCAACCAGCATAACTGGCTTGGACTTCTGTACCAATAAATCTATAAAATACCCTAAACGTGTGGTCTCAGCCGTAGGAACAAAGACAGCCTATGGGAAACAAACCCATTGGTGAGTTGCAGGTATAAAACAATATCAGTTAGTTTACTTTAATAATAAAAACTTGCAAACTAATAACACTGGCAAAAATTTGCACCTCTAGTTAAATAAGCTAAAGATTAGAATTAAAGGACAACAATACCCAAAAAAACAACATCTCCCCCATTACATGTCCACACTTCCAGCAGCTGAAATCACTCTCATTTACAACTGTGCTGCGCTCCCTTAGATATCACACAGCAATGATGAATGCTAACAGCCCGCCTCCTAGATGGCCCAGGGTCATCATTAACATATCACTTGTCATTAGCCAGTAGGAATGTCTGTTACAACCTCTCTCCTTCTCTGCCAGTCAAACAAACTTGAAATTTCCTGTTGCTAGAATACAGCCTATATAATCAAGCTAATCAAGGATGGGTGGAGGAGTGTTTTCTCACACGCTAGCTCTGAGTGACAGTTAGAGGCAGACAGAATTGTTACGCACCCTTCACAGCAGGGCTAATTGAAGACAGAGAGAGGCTCGAAATCATGAAAAAATGTACGGGGAGGGCTACATACCTTTACTCTTTTTAAAGCAGTTTTTTTAAAAAAAAATGCATTGAGGCAATACAGTTATCCTTTAAAGATGAGTCCCGGGTGTGTCCAGATGTGAGAGGAAGCGTGGGCTAAAGCTCCCTATCTGAATACACACGTGTATGTATTTTTTCCCCGTTTATTTGGAATTACCTGCTGGCAATGAGTCAAATAACTGCAATGGGCAAACTAAAGGACCAGGAAAAGCACAAGATCTCTGTGGCTGAGTAAATACGTGCGCACTGTGACACCAAACAGCTAAGTGAACATGACTAGGACATCGAGTCCTGCGACCAGATGCGAGGAGCAGTGATCACATGCAGAACCTTCTCTGGAGGAGAGGGGGGAGACACGGAGCCAACCCTCGCTCAGGTAAAGGCTACTTTGATCCAGGTGATGGAGGAGGTAAAAATCACATTGACAGGTCTGGTGGAAGTGGTAAAATCTGATATAAACTTAATGCACCAAGATATGCATAACTTTAGAATGTTGGAGGCAGAAACACGCATCTCGTCTTCGGATGACACAGTGAAGCTGATAGGGGATTTTGGTTTATTGTCAAAACAGATTAAAGGAATATTTACTTTAATGTATTGATTAAAGCCTGGGAGGTTAAGGTGCTATGCCTTACCGTCCGTTCTTCAATCTATTGACCAGGAGCCACAAAGAAGGATAGAAGATATTTACCTTACACAACCGTTTCCTGGTTTAGATTAGCTATAGCTTGCATTGTGATACATGCACGCTATAGTTAATCTGAACCAGGAAACGGTCGGAACCTGTCAGTGCTGCTGCAAAGGATTGTGTGTAAAATATCTTCTATCTTCGTCCGTGGCTGCTGGTCAATTGATTGAAGAAAGGAAAGTGAGGCATAGATCCTTAACCTTCAATCAATACATTAAAGGAATAGTTCACTTTTCAAGTGAACTATTCCTTTAATTTACAGTATTTAGGGCCCTATTTATAAAAGGTCGCTATCGTTATCGAAAAAATAACGTTCGTTATTGTAAAATAATGATCGATATTTAACCATAACGACCGGTATTTAACGATAAATACCGGTCGTTACCGTTAAATACCAGTCAGTAACCTTAAATACTGGTCATTATCTTTAAATACCGGTCGTTATTGTTAAATACTGATCGGTATTTTACGATAACGATCGGTATTTTACGATAACGATAGCGACCTTTTATAAATAGGGCCCATAGAGACCAAATTGAAGATATGAAAATCTTACTCGTTGCCAAAATAAAAGGCTGTTGGGGTTCCTGGAATGGGTGGAAGAAGGCAATGCAGACAAGTTCATAGAGGAGTGGTTAGGGAGGGACTTGGGTAAAGAAAACCTGCAATGTTCATGGTAGAAAGAGCCCATAGGATCCCAATGCGCCCACTATACCCAGGAGCTAGGCCACGACCGATAATAGGAAGACTGCTCTGTTCTAAATATAGGGATTAATGCAATTTACCCTGACTTTTCAGTAGAGTTACAGAAAAAAAAAGCGGCTTATTTTCCCAGAAAACAGCTAAAAAAAAAACCCCCTAATATTGTAAATGCAATGTTATACCCATCAAAAGTTGTTAAGTCGTTATTCAAGAGTCGTTAAGGAGGGAAAAAACACACTTTTTACAGATCCAGAAGAAGCAATGAACTGGCTGGACATTAATAGATTCCCCTAAAATGGTTCAAAATTATATCATATATATATACACTAATCAATAACGTGGGGTTTAATGTATTATATAATTTTAATATGTTTTTAAGTTGATATATGAAATTTTATTGATAATAATCAGTACTGTATAAACTGGAGTATAAGCAAACCCGAGTATAAGCCGAGGTACCCATTTTTACCTGAAAAATTAGGAAAAAGTGATTGACTCAAGTCTAGGGTAGAAAATATGGCCACTGCTGCCTTCTGATTCAGTACTGTTTTGAGGCTTAAGTTGACCTTTAAATGGACAGCAGAATTCTCATACAGATGTATGGAAACTACAACTCCCAGCATGCTTTATTTGCTGGGAGTTGTAGTTTCCAAACATCTGTATGGGAATTCTGCTGTTAAAAGGCAACTTAAAGGGTATGTCCACCCTAAAAATGATTTTTTAATATAAGATTCCCCCTGTCCCCCCAGCCCCAACCGCTATATTTATATTTTTAGAAAGTGCCCCAAACTCTACTTACCTCCCCTCTTTCCTCCGCCGCACTGCCGGCCCTCTGCTTGCGAGAAAATGCAAGCAGAGGGGTGGGACTGGCAGTCGCGTCTGTGATTGGCTGAGCGGCAGCTAATCACGGACGTGGCTGCAGGGAGTGCATTTCGGCGGGGGAAAGAGGGAAGGTAAGTAAAGTTTTGGGAGCTTTCTAACAATATAAATATAGTGGTTGGGGCTGGGGGGACAGGGGAAATCCTATATATTAAGGGTTTGACACTAGGGGGAGGGAATCCTGAGAGGGAGGGAGAGGGAGGGGGAGAAGGGTTGCAGTACGCATGCCAAACTTCTCCCGGAGGCCAGGTAGGAGGCAGAGTCCTATATGGACCTGCTATCCTCCTGGTGGGCAGTTTTTGGGACATTGGGTGGGGACTACAGGAGAACCATATGGAGCTGGGATGTGAGGTAAGGATTAAACTACATTACATGATGGGGCCAGTAGTTGGGGGGATTATAGTTTTGGGGGTGGACATGCCCTTTAAGCCTGCAGTGGAGAACCCAAACCCTCCCTCTCCGGAGAGCTCCCTCAGTTGCAGTCCTTACCGCGATCAATGACTTGAGTCATGGTCCTCCTTGCCGCAATCAATGTTGCTAAGTCTCTGAATCCGGCTGCCGCACGAAGTCCTGTGGATTTGCCGGCTGGCGTCACTACTACAGCGCCAAGTAGTGTTGTCAGCCGGCAAACCCACAGGACTTACACAGTGTGCAGCAGCCGGATTCAGAGACTTAGCAACTTTGATCGTGGTATGGAGGACCTTGACTCAAGTATAAACCGAGGTAAGGCTTGGCTTATACTCAAGTATATACAGTAATTAGCTTATGTGACTGTGAAGGGAAAGGGTAATAACATATGATGAATTTAGGGATATATATGTTTTGGAGTTTAGGGGTAAACTATCAGTTTTCACAAATGATTGCACTTTTAATTAGCACTACAACACTTGGGATGGGGGGGATTTATAGAAGGTATTTTTATGAAATCGCACTTTTATGCATTTTTCAACCAGTAGTTTTGCAATAGGGTTTAAACTGAATTGTACAGTGAATTGCACTGAGGTAATTTTATGAACGCTATTAATTACACTGTGTGAATATTAATAAATAAGCGCTTAATATACTTTTTTATATTATTGGTAATAATAATAAATTAGCTTTACTGATTCCTTAGGGTAAGCAGAGACAATATTTGTTGCGCTTAGGGGTATTATTTGTTTTTGAGTTTAGGGGTCAACTATTAGTTTTAACAATTGATACCACAGTTAGGAAGCACTTAGACACTTTAGAGGGAAGCGGAGTGGTAGGCTATGGGAGTTTTTTTTCTTTCTTATGAAATGGCACATTAAATGCACCCTACAACTGCTTGCTCCTTAATGGGGTTTAAAATGCATTGCACTTAGAACTGAACTGAAGCACTTTTATGAATTTTATGAATGTAATGCACCTTTAGGATGAATAGCACTATTGAAGCCCAGAGTTGGCTTTGCACATGGGTTTCTTTATGCACTTTATTTTGGCTGTATTGGTCACTTTTCTTTTTCCCTCTTATGCACTATGGCACTTTAATAAACATTTATATTAAAATAAAATATGGTAATGAATTTATTTATTTAGGTAGTAATGCTGAATGCACTTGGTACACTAACACACCTATAAGGTAACTATAATTAATTAGTCATCTCCCTTAATGATTTTTTTTTTGTTTATTTTTTTCTTTCCCTCTTTCTTCCTCCTCCTACTTCATTTCTCTGCTTGTACTTATGGTGTTAGGTAAATCAATATTGGGGCATAGTTATAATGGTAAGATGGAGAGCTCTAGCCAATACTCCGTACAGGACAGGGCATGGTATTTGCTGATGCAATCCCTGTTGGGTTGGGGGAGGGGGTGGAGTTGAAAAGTGCTATAAAGTTTGAATATAATTATGTTTATCAATTATCTTTTAAGGCATATAAGGAGACAGTATAAAAACTGATGGATGATTATCAGGAGAAATAGGAAGAAGGACAGAAAATATCATTGGGAATATAGAATGGTACGAGAACTAAAAGTAATGTCGTGGAATATCACAGGTGAACCCCAAAAGTGGGATTTGATATTATAAATAATAATTCACCAGACATTGTGTGGTTTCAAGAAACACACCTAATGAGTAAAGATAAAGATTGTTTTCTAAACAATGGATAGGGTACTCGCTGCATAGTTTCTACTCTAACTACTCTAGAGGTGTGTGAATTCTTTTTAAGAAATAATTGAGAATGGTAATTCCCAAATCAAAAACGGATAATATATATATATATATATATATATATATACATATATATATATATATATATATATATATATATATATATATTTGGAATTGGAATTTGGAATTTGGAATTGAGCACACTCATGGGACTTAAGACAAGAATATAAAACGTGTTTATTCACAAACAAACGGTTGACATGTTTCCGCCCAAGCTCGGGCCGTCTTCAGAACATCTGCAACAGTGCACAGTGAGAGTTTAAAACCAATCTTCAACCAATCGGAAGGTGTGTAATAGGCAGATCATTGTGACCACAACATAGGCACGCCCCTCGGGCGATGTTAGATGTATCAAAAATCTTAATCCTGTATTATATGCAATTTATACAATTTAGTGAGATGTAGACCTGTATAAATTGCATATAATACAGGATTAAAGGGCATGTCCACCCCCAAAACTAAAATTTAACCCCTTACTGGCCACATCAAGTAGTTTAAAACAATCCTTACCTTACATTCCTGCTCAAAATAGTTCCCCTGCTGTGCCCCTCCAAAGTCCAGGAAACTGCTGTGTAGGAGCAGTGTGTGACTCATGCTGTGCCTGAGACTTCCTCAACCTCATCAAGGTTGAGGCATGCTCAGTGCAGCCCTCCCTGCCTCTCAGCCAATCACGGACGCGGCTGCCGGTCCCGCCCCCTGCTTTCAATTCCATGCAAGCAGAGGGCCTGAACACTGCAGCAGAGGAGAGAGAGCAGGTAAGTAAGAATCGGGGGACTTTCTAACAATTATATTAATGCGGTTGGGGCTGGGGGAGCATGCCCTACCACATATCAAAAGTTAAATTTCGGGGTGGACATGCCCTTTAAGATTTTTAATACATCTAACATCGGTGTTGTTACGTACTATGTTACATTGTTGTATATAGGTTTTATGTCTTTGTATTCCTTTATTCTCACTTGCCACTTTAATGAGTACTATGACACTTTATAACGTACGTTTCCAGTCTCGCCCCGAGGGGTGTACCTATGTTGCGGTCACAATGATCCGCCTATTACACTCCTTCCGATTGGTTTTAAACTCTCACTGTGCACTGTTGCAGATGTTCTGAAGACGGCCCGAGTTTGGGCGGAAACATGTCAACCGTTTGTTTGTGAATAAACACATTTTATATTCTTGTCTTAAGTCCCATGAGTGTGCTCAATTCCAAATTCTACTTATGTACATCGTGTGAGCAGCACCTGGGCAGCTAATTACTACGAGGAGTGCTCGCCGGTGAGAAAGAAGGAAGCACGGAGGAAATATTTTTTTTATTACAAATTCAAGATCCACAGAAACTTACCTTAGATAAATCCAGAAGAAATAATTGATTTTTTTAAAGATTACTATTGCAACCTATATAGATCCCAGTTAAAGGGTAGAGATGGCCGGTTCGCGGACCCGAACCCGGATCCGCCGCAGATTTCTCCCGTCCGAGAATGGCGGATTATTTTGGACTTTTCGGACTTCCGAACTTCCGAACTGCGGATTTTTTTTTACGAAAATTTTCGAAAATACGAGTATCTCCGTAATTCGAGGGTCTACGATACTTGCGGGATACGGAAAACCGAAGATCCTCGTAATTATGAGGATCCCGTAATTACGAGTATTCTCGTATTACGAGAATACTCGTAAAAACGAGTAATTCGTGTAAATTTTCAAGACGGAGCAAGCCACATGATCCAAATTAGCCAATGGCAGCTATCATAGTTACAGAAAGCCTCGTTTTTTTACGGAAATCTTCGTTTTTACGGGAATCTTCGTATTTTCGAAAAATACTACCGTTTTTTTAAAGTCACGCTAGCGGACTGTACTTTTTAGGTATTGTTGGCATTTATACGTGCTTCTAAGGCCATTACCCGGTCCCTGAGTGGTTAAGTGTACGTTACCAAGGCTATTTAGAACCACTTTTAATGCGGATTTTGCCGAGCTTCATTTTAATACTTTTTAACGGGTCCGCTCGCGGATTTTCGAATTTTCGGATTTTTTCGAAAATCCGCGGATCCTCGCGCGACCGGATTTTTCGAAGTTCGGACATCTCTATTAAGGGCAACTAAAGCCACAGAACAACACTGAACCAGAAGGCAGAACACCTTGATATAAAACCAGTAATCTGTGTCTTACCTCTCATTTTGATACAGGCGCTGGGAAATTTACCTAAATAACATATGGTTGTGCTTTACTTCTCAGCATTCTAGTATACAGACAGTTTGGTCAACGACCATTATGTTCTGCCATGCTCAGTCCTTAGCTATGGCACAAACTTGTTACAGTTGGTCACACCATTAATAATCTCTAGCCAATCCTTTTACAGGACAGATAAGCAAGGAAGCATGTACTGAGGTTAGGAGTGTGGTCTGACACTGTGCATTACACACAGATACTTCATCCATTTTCTTAACAGGCTAAACAGAGTTTACTAAAGTGGCATTTTATAGTTTATTGATGTTTTTAGGGCGGGTGTTTTCAGATTCTGGATTATATAAAATTGGGTTTAGTTCTCCTTTAAAGGGTAACTGTGGTCTCCAATTCTTCCAAACTAGTAAGGGTTATATAAAAAGCCTTCTATCTTACCTTCAAAATAAAACCTACCGTATATACTCGAGTATAAGCCGACTCGAGTATAAGCCGAGGCACCCATTTTTGCCTCAAAAATTAGAAAAGATGATTGAGACCCGAGTATAAGCCGAGGGTATACAGTAACCCTAATACCTTCCACTGTAGAGGTTTGGAAACTACCTCCCAGCATGCTTGGTTGCTGGGAGTTGTAGTTTCCAACCACCTATAGTAGAAAGGTATTGGGGGTTACTGTATGGCATACTGTCCCCCACCCTAATACCTTTCCACTGTAGATGTTTGAAACTACAACTCCCAGCATGCTTGGTTGCTGGGAGTTGTAGTTTCCAACCACCTATAGTAAAAAGGTAATGTGGGTGTCTGCATGGCATACTGTCCCCCCAGCCTCCCCCCAGTACCTCCAGCCCTCCCCCCAGTCCCCCCCCACCCAGCTCACTTACCCGTACCTGGTCTTCAGTCTTCCTCTCTCTGCAATCCAGAAGCACCCGCGAGTCCGCCGCCGGCAGTTCCCATTACTGCCGTGCGTGCATGATGTCCAATCGCCGCAACCGCGAAGAACTACTGGGAACTGCCGGCCGGACTCGCGGCTGCCTCTGGATTGCAGTAAGTTCCTTGTGACTCAGTATAAGCCGAGTCAGGTTTTTAGGTTAATTTTTAAACCTAAAAACCTCGGCTTATACTCGAGTATATACGGTAATCACATCTTAAGATAAAATTTGTGAGAAGTTATTGCTGAGAAGTTCAGCAACATTACTTCCTGCTTGAACACTTCCTGTTTTTAGCCATGTGACCAGCTTGTAGTCATGTGACCACCCCTGTCTGCATTAATAGGCTCCTCTTCTAAACGGTCAATTTTCCCCCCAGTACTTCCTGATTTCCCCAGCATTAAGTCTTTACTGGCATGCTTCTCCCCCGGGGCAAGAGGAGCGGGCAGAGGTAAGGTGATGTCACTAAACTACTGGAAGCAGGAATTTGAACATCCACCCCACAATATTATTTCTCACAGGCTTAAACCAGAGATGTGATTGTCGGCTCATTATAAAGGAAATACTGCTGGATTTCATTTAATCTTAACTTGTTTGGAGACCACAGTTGCCATTTAAGCTATACAAGACAAGAGATTAAAGGGTATGTACACTGTAAAATCAACTTTAGCTTACGGGGTAGCTGTGTCTTTAAATATAAAGGTGTCTAATTTTTTTTTTTGTTCTATTCCTCCCCCATACCCTACCTTTACTCCTTGAATCTTACACTTATGTATTAGCCAGTCTGGGTCAAAACCCCTCTCCTCCAAAAAATGCAAGAGGAAGGCTCAAGATTTGCCTTCTAACTGGCGTGCGCTATGACTCATTAGCCTATGTGCTAACGTCCACGGGTGTGCACACGAGTGATAAGGCAGCAATGTTACTTGACAAAGGAAATGACGTAGATTTTGACAATGTCGTGGGAGCGGAGCTAAAAATCTGATATCAGAGGAGCAGGAAGCTAGCAAGATTCAAGGAGTAAAGGTAGGGTATGGGAGAGGAATAGAACAAAAAAATTAGACACCTTTATATTTAAAGAAACAGCTATCCATGTAAGCTAAAGTTGATTTTACAGTGTACATACCCTTTAAACAATACCTAAGTGAAATTGACTCCTCACAGTTGTCTAGTGATCAAAATAGTAGGTTGGAGAATGAAATGAATTAAAATTTGAAATTAATTAAAACCGCACGATCGATTGGGATTTTCCGACATGTCGATCGTCTGTTCGTCTGGTACGGACGATCGAGGACGATCGCGGCCGGCCGCCCCACAGCAGGAGACATTTTTGGCCGACCGATTCACGGCACTTTCGGTCGGTCGGCCAAAAATATCTCCTGTTTAATTCATTTCATTTAAATATCTTCTGGTGTGTACTCAGCCTTAGGTTTTGGCTAATAGGCTACAAAAAGTAATTCTTTCCTTGATATCAGATGATCAAACTGGTTTTATGCCTGGGAAAACTACATCAACGAATATCAGGAGAGCATTAATTCAATCTCAGATTAACCACAATGGTATAGGTCAGCGAGCGCTATTATCATTAAATGCCCAGAAGATTTTTGTTTTTTGATACTGTGGGAATTTTTTTGCCCGCTAATGTGCTGTTTCAGTTTTGGACCACAATTTATAGCTTAAAACTACTATATAACCAACCAAGGGGAAGAATATCCATGCAGGAATCTTTTGTATTATACAGTGGGCAATCAAAATTAGATCAAATAAAGGTTTACAGGTTAACAGGTTTAAAAATGGGTCCATATATGGAAAAAATTGGCTTATATGCCAATAACATTATTATGTTCTTAGATGCTTCCAATGAGTCATTATCAGAAACAATGAAAGTAATTACACAGTAAGGAAAATATTCTGGGATATGTATTAACTGGAATAAATCAAGTATTATACCATTGGTGGATGGGGAAAGATATGGGACAGTATTACCAACTTTAATTTGAACTGAGGATTCATTTAAATATTTAGGGATTTATATAACCAATAAACCAGAATTTTTCTGAATATTGTACCACTACTCTCATTATGTTTATGAGGGAAAAAATACTGCACTGGAAGGTCCTACCCCATAATCTATATGGAAGAATTGACTTGATTAAGATATTTTTGCTACCTAAAATATTACATGCATTACAGAATTCAATGGTTTATATACCTGTATCATTCTTTAATAAAGTAAACAGAAGGTTGGTATCTTTAATATAGGGGAGCAGCCATGCCAGGGTAAAGCTGAGTACACACAGTAACGATAAAGCCCCGATACGGTTGGATCCAACGGTATCGGGGCTTTATTGCTACTGTGTGTACCTTCGTTTCCGAACAAGCACGTGGCCGCCGAATGATCGTGACGGCCGAACGTTCGTTTGGGAATGACTGAAAATTTCCAACGGCCGTGCTAGACTCCCTATAGCCAAGCCTAGATCGGCCGATGGATGATGATGATGATGATGATGTTCATAGGGAGAGCACTCGGGACTGTGTGTATGCAGATCTTTGAAAGATGGCAGACGGGATCTTGCAGATCCCGTCTGTCATCTTTCATAAATCTGTACTGTGTGTACCTAGCTTTAGCTTAAAAAGCTACAACCACCTAAAGATATAGCAGACCTGATTTTAAGATATTCTATTGGGCAAGCCAACTTAAATATATACAGTGTTGGATAGATGGAGGTAGCCCTACACAGTCAGATAATATGCTTGTCTATTAAACAAGGGGACATTATTTGGCTTTTTTAATGAACCCATCTAAACATATGGTGGGGAAAAGCACACCAATACATTCCCAAGATAGGAAAATATGGGAGCAGGTTAATAAAATGATTGGCTTTGAGTTTTCCCAATTTGGGGGAACTATTCATACTCACAACTAATTGCTCATGGGCCGGCAGCAAAATGGGAAAAGATAAGGGTAAAACATTCAAACACATGATACAGGATAAAGGTATTATTCCATATGAACCAATGGTGGTAAAATACTATCTCCCAGTAAGGTTTTATTTTAGGCACTTGCAGTTGAGATATTGTATAACAAATATCATAAGGATGGGTAATGTTGAATTTGTGTCTTTCCCAATACTCAGAATATTGGGTGAACATAAACAGAAGAAAATAATGGCTAAACTATAGACATGGCCAAAACTCACTAGTTTTGTTCCGTTTCCGGATTACTGGATCTCGAGAATATCCTGAAGATCCGAAAATCTGGAACAAATTTTCGATAATTTACGAATGTATAGGTCTATTTTTGATAATATAGCTTTGAACATTTGAAAATACTTAAAATTACGACCTAAGACCATTTTAGAGTTTCCGATAGTAATTTGGAGGATTTTCGAACGTTTGATACTATTTTCGAAAATTATCAAAAATGTGTTCCGAAGTCCCGAAATCCGTCCGTTCGTGTCGGACCCAGATCCCATCTCTACTAAACTATATCAGAAGTTTTAACAATATAAAACCGACTTTTATGGGAAAGTAACAGGATTCAGGATTCAGAATTTCTGTTTCAAAGTCTTGGATTTTATCCAAGTAAATTTTGGGGAATCAATTCCAATGACGCCAGAGATCTACGTATTTGGAATTGGAAGAACTTCCATTTTTAAAAATGACATATAAACATAAGAAATGTCTGAAGAAGTTTAATAAGGTTTGGGAACATTGGGTTAAACTTACAACAACAATAGGAGTGTCCAACTCCTAACTAACTGATTGATGTTGGCAGTCGTAAGATGTGTGATTTATATTTTTCTTTTTTTCTATTCCCATTCTCTCTCTTGAAATTGCAATATGTATAGATACTATGCCTGCTAAATGTCATTTATTAATTATATTTGAGTGAATTGATTTGTGATAAACATGTAAAAGTGAATATGTTAATTGTGTTGGAAAACGAGCCCCGGTTTCAAAAGTCAGCATATTCTTAGGATGTTGCGGATGTTAAAGACCAGCATTTAGTTCTAGGACAGGAACAAGGTTTAGAAACAAAGACACAATGGGCGTGTTTAGCAACAGCACTAATCTCTTATATGACATCCCAGTTATTTTTTGTCCAGGATGGTGGCAACCCTATTTTTAGTGAAATCTAGGGTTCACCACATGAGACATAAGAACTAGTCTGTTTATAGATTAACGGGGTGCCATATTATAGTCACCTTGCTGTCTGCAAATGTAAAATAAACATAACCAATGTTTGGGGCCAGGCAACAAACAATTCACTATGGGATAGGTGTGCTGTGTCATTAGTAAATGAATAAGTAAACTCCTTACAGTGTAGTTCAATAATCTTTGGTGTATCAATAACCTTAAAAAAGATTCCCTGAAAAATGTAAAAGTACAGAAACAAGTAACTATTGATCTTTCTTTTAGATGGTTTTAAGAGGCTCAGTGGCCGAAAATGGAGTTAAAAGACACGCTAACCATGTTAGATTGGTTAGCGTGACTTAAATGCCATCATTGCGGAACCTACGTGGTTAACATGATTATTTTTAACCTTTTAAAGGCCAAACTGTGTATATCATGAAAAAGAAGCAAATACAGTATAAGAAATAGAATGAAAAAAAATACCCACTTTGAAAATTTTATTTTAGATAGGAAGATGAGCACTGTCTAATTTTTCTATACTATATAGAATTTGATTGACTTTTACCTGCAAAGCAGAATCTGTGTCCAATTCAAAGGTGGGTACTTTCTCGGTCCATAGAGTGAATCTTCCAGTTTTATTATCCAAAAAATAATCAAAGATGTTTCCCTGAGCAGGAAACTTTATTGCTTTCATTTCCTTGTTCCACCATTGACTAAATTCAGCTCTGTAATCAATAAGCTATAGGAAACATTGAAATATTATTAATCAACAAAAAACGACTGATGTCTGCATTTTGGTCCAATTGCTCTTTACCTTTACTTTGTATCATGGTAATTAATTAAGCATATAGTACACATACACCTTGTTAAACCATGGACAGGAAAGACACATGACTTCATGCACAATTCTGAAAGTGAAATCTTATTTCTCCTTATTTTTGTTGGAACAATGCTATTTTATGCACTGTACCTTCTTAACATACCTTTTAGAAAGTTTAGAAAGTTACATAGTACACAGTTTTATATTTAGCTCTGTGTCACCTTTAACTCTACCTCACAGTAAGATTATAGCTACTACACTATCAGCGCACAGCAATGAGAAGAAAAGTGCAATGCTGTGTATTTCATGCATGTTTCCATGCCAATAATCTGTTATCAGAGAGCATGCGATCAACACAAAAATGGTGATTTCAGTGCAGCACATACAGTGTGGCCACCCACACGTGATTCTCATGCACGGATCGCAAAACACCACTGGAATTGTTTGAGAATTGCGCCAGTGTGGCCTAGCCCTTACTTACACAGAAATATACAACATGAAATAAAATCTTTATTACTCCTATATATAAAATCTTTTAACCATGGACATAAACCCATAATTACTGTAGTTATTATTGGTCTCAAACCTGGTCTCTATATAGTGCTCCACCGAATGCCCAGATGCATGCAAACACAAAATACATCTCGTACAGGTCTCCTGCTGAATCTGGTGGCACATTTTCAGTTGTTAAGAGACAGTCCAACAGGGAACATAGTGTCTAGAGTAATATGTGGATAAATAAGAACATGAATTACATCAGAATAGGGATTTTTAGAAGCTTCTTCATACTTTTTTCTGTGATTTGATGGAAAGTCTTACTGACTGGTGTTGAACTAATAATCAAATTTAAAGGGCTGCATACACACAGTCTGTTGTTTATCCAGACATATTAAGGTATAGAAAAAGTTTGTCTAATATTAGGAGTAGGGGAGCTCAGAGGATTGACTACATAAACACTATGGGGATGCGCAATTTTTTTAATGGCATGATATACAGTATTTTTACCAAAGGCAAGTCTAACTATATAATCTGTTCACATTGTACATCTGCTTGAATTAATTTATCACACTCTATACTCACTTACTGTATACACTAACCGTAAAATCTATTATTTATAGCCTTAGTGGAAGTGAAAAGTGTTACAGTATACAGTATTGTATATTATGCTTTACAAATTTTTTTTGACAAACCACGAGAGCAAGAATTTTTTTTTTACAAATGACAGATGTCTTGTGTACAGTGAAATGTCAGGTACAAAATAATGATTTCAATGTGGAATTAGTGTATTGGTCTGAACAATCACATGCTTGTCATGTTGCTTACCTGTACCATGCTGTTCTCTGAAACAGGAGTGATGGTTTTCACAAAATTTGCTCTAAAATGCTCCAAGCAGAGTGGCACATATTTGTAAAAAAAAACTGTCAAATTTGCCTTTTCAGTTTGGTTACTCCTTGTTTCTATCCAGCTTGCCACATATCTAGAAAAAGTAAATTTGTTGTGGGTTTGACATCTATTTATATATGGTATGGTGGTATATATATCTTTTATATAAATAAAAGATATATTGGTTATATCTATATCCATATCTATATCTATCTATCATTATGCTTATCTATCTATCTATCTACTTCGGGGTGCCCCTACCATGAAGCAAACTGAAACACATTTGCTCATGGTACCCCCCCTGAGATCTAAACTGTTGGGAAGAAAAAAAATCCACCTTACTGCCATGCTGGTTTACAGCCAAACAGTGCTCCATCCTACCAGCCAGTGTTAAGTCAGCCCACCACACCCATCCTCACAAACATGGCCACCTCACAAGCCATGCCCACTTTTATGAAGCTACACCCACTTTACTATGGTTCCTACAGGCACCATTAAAAGTTGTCCCAGGTGCCAAAAACCCTAGGAACACCCCTATATATATATAGTAAAATTATAATGTGGAGCACTCCTGGATTTTATTCAGGAAGTTTTATTGCACAATAAAACTCAGTAATGCTCCACGTTACATTTTTACTAAAGCCTTGTCTGGAAGCACCGGGTAGTCGTTTCGGCAGGTGAGAGTGGCGCTCCACAGGAGAAGCAGGTTTTAGTCGTATAGCAGTTAGAGAAGTTTTCTTAAAAAATGCTACATGTGCTTTTTTTGCCACTAAACATCTGGATTCATTAACAAACTGCAAAAAAAAGTTGTGTCAAGTAGCCTAATATGGTGTAAAAATACACACTGAGTACATATCAATGATAGTGTTTGCCATTTATGAAATAAATGCACATAAAAAGGGATTTTAGTTTCCCAGGATAACTTCTCTATTATGGTGCTAAACTTGACACTGCACCTTTTCCCTATGTCAGACTGTTTTAAAAATCCTATAATATTAGTTTGACAAATCATAATTACTTTACCACTGAGAAATGGAGACTATTAGTACCATTTTAAAACAGCTCACGGATCTCAAATATAGAATTTTCCTAATGTTTTTTGGATCACTGAAATGACCATAAGGAAACACAGGCACCTTATACAAATATTACATTGCCCCCCCCCTCCGCGAAAACATAGGTATCTGGACTTCAAGCAGATATTCTGTGAGTAGATTCTTGTTATTTTGTGCGTGCATAATATATTATAAACTTACGGGTTCCAGCCAAGGTCTGGGGATTTATATATAGAATTCCTGCTCTCGAAACAGTAGCAGGAGTCGCTGACTTTAAATGATGGATTTCAAAAAGAAGCCGCATAGTAGGAGTAAGCGGAATCTTTCATTACTGGCAAGTGTCAGAACCTTAAAAAAAGGAAAAACAATATGTATAATACCACTGACAATCATGTATTCCAATAAATGGACAATAAGACAAATAAACAAAAAATTTACAAAAATGACAGTCCCAAAAATTAACATGGCCACATTCAAAAAATAGAGATCGTGTGGTATAGTAGGACCACTAATAAATAAGTGGTCACCAAAGTACCAAATGCAATTTTTAGTGTAAAATAAATGTAAAATAAACATTCTCTTGGGCAAGTAAGCTGGGGTCTATGTCAATGTTCTGTATTAAAGGATATAGTAAAATATGAATAAGGTTTTAAATCAGCAATAGGTGGAGGCAATATGCGTGGCCTTTATCTATTATAATACAGAGCAGGGCCATGTACCAAAAGCGCCAATCAGCTCCCCAGTGCAATGGCTCCGGTGAAGTTATATGCTGATATATGCTCTCAGGGCATTGCAAAGTTAACTCTGCACCACTTGAGCTGGCATTAAAAAGTGCCAAATATGTGCTGCTATTAGCATAAACTTGTGGCGACTGCGTGGTTAAAGCCACACGCAGCGCAACAAAGAAGTTACTGTTGCTTAACAATATAAATGGTTAGCATGATTTTAACTCCATAGCAGGAGATTGTGCCTCTTGGTACATCGCCCTGAGTGGTGTGTACTTACCTTATGTCATCCATGAACTGTATTTAGAGATTCAATCCACATTGGATCTATGTCGCCATCGGCACAATCCATTTAGGACCCCCATGAGTTAAATTAGCTTGTTCCCGCATTAAAGATGATAAAAGACCTAGAAAGAGTATCAAGACTCAGTTTTAGTATTTCATAGGTTATTGTCCTTACATTTACAGATACATGCCATATTCTTATATTATATAAATATATTTATATATTCATAGGAGATTGCATTGAGTCTTTAGGAGCTACCCATAAGGTGTGAGTTATAGGATATTACTTATAGAAAAGTGTGTATAAGCATGTGTGTACTATCTCCCTATTACCATTTAAATGACCATCAGTAAATGTATATAAAGAATAGCAATGACTTATATTAGGTATAAGAAAAAATTAAAGCTTATACCAAATATATAAACTTGCTTACATAGCTGAGATTCCTCTTTTAAAGGGTATCTTTACTCTAAATAATCGAATTTTCAAAAAATAGTACCTTTAGATACAGCAAGATTCCATCCAGATTTTAAATCTGAGCTGTAGATTCTGAGAATCATCATATTAATCACAGCATTTATAGGGAGAAATTTATAATGTGGTCCATACTTGACCTCTTTGGCTGCCTGCCAGTACACTTTCTGCAACATTTAAGAGAATCGCAGAAAAAAGACAGCAGGGGGGGGGGGGGGGGTTGGAGATGTGTAAGCAAGGCGTGTCCATGGTGAGGCTGTGCAGAACACATAAGTGTCGCAGACACTAAAGAAGGCAGTGAGTAAGGGAGGGTGGGGGGAAATTGAGTACAAAGCAAGCATAGTAAACATGTGAGTACCATCATTTACTTGTCTCAAATTGTGTTCAGAAAATGTAAATTTGTTCGGTGAGTATAGTGACCCTTTAATATGGGATAGTCAAAATGGGAACTTAAACCACCACCCTGTGACTGCTAAGGGGTCTCCATGTAGATACTGAAAGGAAGTGGTAATGTCAGTATAACATCCAATGATATACTGTTTATGTTTATAAACATGTGACAGTCTTAGCCAATCAAAAAAAGCTTCCTGTATGCTACACAGGAAGTGATGTGTATGTAGGAAAGTGGATATAAAGGATAATACCCACCCCATTTATCTAGGGAAGATGGGGGGGAGAAATATGTGTTTATATGTTAGATTATTAGGGCAATGCTGTTTATAACATGAGGCTGTGAGGTGCCTTATAAGAATAAAAACCTCATAGCAAGTATGAACATAGCATGTTAATCTGGATCCTGAATAGGGTCTCGGGTTGCACAATGATGCTGTTTAGTTTAAACCATACATTGTGGCACGATTGCCTGGGTCTGTTCTCAGACCTGCCAGGTATTCCACATAGACCCCCTGGACTCTAGTGACAATTAGGTGGAATAGGAAAACAAGGGCAAGTTTAGTTAGGTTATGGCTCTTACTGCCTTAAGTGATCTTATAATCCTTATTTCAATAGCTATAGATGTAAGGGAGGGGCAGATGGATCACTTGCATGTTTGAGCACTTGGAAAGGAATTGCTAAAGCTCGACCGTAGGCTTTTAATGTCTGGTTAGTCAGAAAAATGGCTTTATTCCAGGATGTATGAAAATGGTTTTCAGATGTATGAAAACTAATTTTCCAGCATTCTGTCCAGCCAGAGTGCCGGGAGTGAAGTTTTTTTAAACATGTGGAAAGGTTTCAACATATGCCTATATCATTAAGCTGTATTGAATCTGTACACATTCATTAAAGAGACACTATACTGAAAAAATGAATGCCTCATCTTAATAATCATCTCTATAATTGAATAAATGTAAGTAGCACTTACTCTGATTTGTGGTGTAGCTGCATGCCTTCAATCCAGCACACATTTTGTTTAGGAGCAGTATCCCCCAAAACTCTTTAACCACTCCCACTTCCATCCGACCTGACTTTTCCCCCCACAAAACCAACTGTCAAGCCTGCACACAGCATACAACATTCCAACTGTCAAAACTCTGTCATCATTCCAGCTACAGTAAAACTACTTACAGAAGAATAGTTTTTGAGAGCAAGGAACTGATTGACAGCTAAATTGTAAGAAGTTTTTGGTGGTTGGGAAGAATTATATTTTCCAGTTATGGTCAACTTAATTAAACTATTTTTCGGTATAGATACCCTTTAACCAATGGTATAAAAGAAGAAACTTACTGCTAACAGAGATTACTGGGAGTTGTAGTTTTCAAAACATGTGAAAGGTAACAAGTTCAACACCCCTGCTCTATCCCATTAGGCTGTATTACTTTTGGACACATGCATTAGCTACAGGACATTAAGAAGAAACTTACTGCAAAAAGAGAATGAGAGCTGAAGAGAGTTTACCTTCTCAAAGAAGGTAAATAGTTACTAAGGTAAAAAAGGTTTAAAGTTAGGACCCATCAGAATAAGCAAACCGTGAAGTGGTTGTTGGGCTTAAAATAATTTGGCAAATACTGATAGCTGGAGAGTCCCAAGAAGCAAGCAAAAGAGTAGCAGGGACTGTCATCTCATAAAGGCAGTTACTGATATAAAGACAAAGTTTGGGAATAAGGTCTCCTAAGAAGGTAAATGTTACTAAGGTTAAAAAGGTTAAAAGATAGACCCAGCCGAATAAAGCAAACTGTGAAGTGGTTGCTGGGCTTTAATAATTTGGACTAATTATTGAACAGTTATTGAACTAATTGCTTTAATTTATCCAGAGAGAAGGGAAGGCTTTTTAAGTTGCATACAATGGTAAAGTAAAATGTAAGCAAATTAATTGGATGTGCAAGGCTTCTATTTTTTGAATTGTAGTTTTCAAACATGCAAAAGCTCATAAGTTAACATCCCTGCTCTAACTATTAGGCTATAATGCATCTGGACACATGCTTAGCTACAGGACATTAGAAGAAGAAACTTACTGTGAACAGAGAATGCTGGGATGTGTAGTTTTTAAACTGTGAAAGGTCACAAGTTCAACAAAATTGCTCTATACCATTAGGCTGTATTGCATCTGGACAGATGCATTAGCTACAGGACTTAAGGAGAAAACTTACTGCAAACAAAGAATGCTGGGATTTTTAGTTTCAAACGTGTGAAAGGTCACAATGTCAACACCCCTGCTTTATACCATTAGGCTGTTTGCATTTGGAGAACATGATTAGTACAAGAATTAAGAAGAAACTTATTGCAAACCGAAAATGTTTGGAACATGTGAAAGGCAGCTAGACAATGCATTGCTACAGGCATAAATTAGATACTTTGCATGTACCCGGCCATTTCTCTAGGTAAGCTAGGAGAGAGAGAATGTGTTATATGTTAGATATTAGGGCAAAATAACACGAGGCTGTGAGGTACCTTCTGTTAAAAGAAGGCTCTATTTAAATTTATACTCTGTGTGGAGCTTTAGCTCCTTAAACCACCTTACCTAAATCTATAAAGATAATCAGTATCCTGGGCTCCAGGCCCTAACCCCAAACAACTGTAATTGTGGAACTTGCTGTGGTAAATACTAATAAGTATGAACCTAGCATGGTAATCTGGATCCTCTATAGGGGTGCTTTTAGTTTGAACCTCATATTTGGGCAGGATTTCCTGGGCCTATTTCAGACCAGGGCCGTCTCTAGACTTTTTGCCACCTGACATAAAATTCTAAATGCTGCCCCCCTCGCAGCGGAAGGGGTGTGGTTTTATAATTGAAAGTGGGTGGTGCTTGTCTGGAATGGGATGTGGCTTGTCCAAAAGTGGAGGGGCTTTATACACGTTGATTTATCATTGTATTTACATATCATTCCTCCATTTATTTACAATACATGAAGGACCCACCCTCTAGAATAGTATCCCAAAAACATCTATCTATCTATCATCTATCATCTATCTATCATCTGTCTGTCTGTCTGTCTGTCTTTATCTATCTATCATCTATCTATCTATCTATTATCTTCTGTCTGTCTGTCTGTCTGTCTGTCTGTCTGTTGTCTATCTATCTATCTGTCTATCTCATATATATGTCTGTTGCCTGCCTGCCTGCCTGTCTGTCAGTCTATCTATATCTATCTATCTACTATCTATCTATCATCTATCTATCTATCTATCTGTCTGTCTGTCTGTCTGTCTGTCTGTCTATCATCTATCTATCTATCTGTCTGTCTGTCTGTCTATCTATCTGTCTATCTATCATCTATCTGTCTGTCTGCCTGTCTGTCATCTACATCTATCTATCTATCTATCTATCTATCTATCTATCTATCTATCATCTATCTGTCTGTCTGTCTGTCTGTCTATCCTCTATCTATCATCTATCTATCTATCTATCTATCTATCTATCTATCTATCTATCTGTCTATCTATCATCTATCTATCTATCTGTCTGTCTGTCTATCTATCTATCTATCTATCTATCTATCTATCTGTCTGTCTGTCTATCCCTCTATCTATCATCCTATCTATCTATTATTATCATCATCATGTTCATATCTATCTAGCTATCTGTTGTCTGTCTGTCTGTTATCTATCTATCTATCTATCTATCTATCTATCTATATATCATCTTCATCTATCTATATATATCTATCTGTCTGTCTGTCTATCTGTCTGTCTGTCTGTCTATCTGTCTGTCTATCTATCTATCTATCTATCTATCTATCTGTCTGTCTATCTATCATCTATCTGTCTGTCTATCTATCTATCATCTATCTATCATCATCAGGCTATTTATTTGTCTAATTATTTATGCTAGGCCTGGGCACATACATTATATTATTTATGGTTGCTGCCTGCAAGGCTGCAAGGCACTGGGCCCTGGGCACATTATTTTATTTATTATGACTGCCTGGGCACATAATATTATATCTGTTGGACTGGGCCTGCTGCCTGGGCAGTGCCACAGTGGGCACATGCCGCACATTATATTAATTATTTAATATATAAATAATAAATAAACCACCACCAACCCCATGCTGCACTATCAGGAAGGAGGGCCCAACATCCCAGGCCAGCCCCAGTCCCAGCCAGTGAGCCAGGAAAATTAAATTGGGTAGTAGGTACTACTCAAACAGCTAGTCATAGATAGTCAGCTCCTTGGGGTGGGGGGTAGACAGAACAGAACGAAACAGCCATTACCCATCCCTATTCCCTATAATTATGTATAAAAGTTGTTTGCCTTGCTATTAGGAATAGGATAGGAATAGATTTCAATTTATTTATTGATCAATTCGATCAGTTCACAGTCGTCTCGGACTGTACTCCTCCAGTCAGAGTCCGCAACTTGACACTCCAGACCAGAGTCCGCAAGACGGTCTGAAACTTAGGCGGCAGTAGCACACATGCCACAAGCGCAGCTCAGCCAGCTCTAGCAGCCTGTCCTGGTCTGCACGGGCTGAACCGATGGCAACGCAGCGCACGCAACAACATTCTGGTACGGGATGGAGCCTGGAGGACAGATCAGCGGAGTCGGACACGGACAGTTGCTGCTTCTTGGCTGGTGCAGACGTGCAGTAATGTAAGTTAACAGACAGTATTCTTCCTTCCAGGTTACACAGGTAACGCGCAACCCCCCCCCCCCCAACAGACTGACAGGAGTTGGGCAGTCAGCGGACGCCAGACTCCAGTACAAAAAAAAAATTTAAAAATCCTGCCTTCCCCACAATGACCGCAGTGCCGCTTCCCTACAGGGTGCCGCTCTGCAGTGTGCTGCACCCTGCATCATTAGCGAGGCAGCCCTGTCTCAGACCTGCAGCATTCTCCTATTTGGTTCCCCTGGATGCAGATGACAGTTTGACTAACAGTTAAATATATCCCTGTGTTAAGATTTTATATCCACACATAACAAAACATACACTTACATAATTTCCACTATATATATTTACTATACAAGTTTTGAGCACACCATTTTGTAAAAAAACTTTTTATAAACTTGAGCACTGAGCACCTGCTTCAGAATCAAAACCGATCCACTTCACTAGTACGGTGTCCATTTTAGGACATCATCAGGTATCGGGTATCAGGTGTCAGGTGTCGGGTATCAGGTATCAGGTGTCAGGTATCAGGTATCAGGCATCAGGTATCGGTTATCAGGCATCATGTATCAGGTGTCGGGTATAGGGTGTCGTATCGAGTATCAGTGTCAGGTATCGGGTATCAGGTGTCAGGTATCGGGTATCAGGTGTTAGGTGTCAGGTATCAAGTGTCAGGTATCGGGTGTCAGGTATCATATTTTGTGTATTAAGCGGGCATACACTAAGCAAACATTAAATAGGTTAGACATTAGACAGATTAGCAAAATGTGACCAGCTTTTGGGGAATAATATAAATTTTTTTTATGCGTTGTGTGCGCGATTCTTGTGCGTTTTGCTTTTTCGCCATTTTGCGTTACCATCGCATGCGCATCGGAAATCGTGGGAATTTTCAACTTCCCGTGATTTCCATTTTAGCAAAAATCGCAGCCGCAATCAACGCGTGTGCAAACGCGTGAAAAACGCGCTAGTTTGGCCTAGCCCTTAAACCTCGAAATATCCATATTAGAAGATTGTACCCTTTATGGGAAAAAAATATCCTGATATTTGCCGATAATGCAGTAACCCTTCCACCGATTCCTTAGCTAGCTAAAATAGAAAGAACAGTAATTTAGCTTTTCAAGCCAAATTTAAAAAAAAAAAAAAAAAAAAATATATATATATATATATATATATATATATAAAATAACATCTGATGTTATTGGATAAGCTGTTTTCCGGCATGGCACCTGGGCTATCGATTAAACGGAGGAGTGCAAGAGGAGTTTGGCGCTATATATATATATATATATATAATATATAATAATAAAGCTGAAAATAAGCACCATCTATTGCATGTAAAAGTCTGCACATGTCCCTAAATGTACAGAAAAACACATCTTTGTGTTATTCCTCATGTTTCAGGTTTCATGTATCAGAGTCAGGTATCATTCATCAGTTATCAGAGTCAGGTATCATTCACATGTATCAGAGTCAGGTATCATTATCATCATGTATCAGAGTAGGTATCATTCATCAGTTATCAGAGTCAGGTATCATTCATCTGGTATCAGAGTCAGGTATCATCATCATGTATCAGAGTCATGTATAGTTCATAGGTACCAAAGTCAGGCATCAGAGTCAGGCATCATTCATCAGGTATCAGAGGAGCTATCAGTCATCAGGTTTCAGAGTCAGGCTCAGAGTCAGGCATCAGAGTCAGGTATCAGAGTCAGGTATCAGAGTCAGGTATATTTATCAATGTATCTGATGGCGATAACTGATTCCTGACTCTGATACATGATGAATGATACCTGAATTTGATAATGACTTTGATGCCTGATGAATGATACCTGACTCTGATACCTAATGAATGATGTGTGACTCTGATACCTGATGAATGATACCCGATGAATGATACCTAATGAATAATGAATAACACTGATAGCTGTCTTGATACCTGATGAATGATACATGAAACCTGAAACATGAGGAATGACACAAAGATGTTTTTTTCTGTACATTTTAGGACATGTGCTGACCGTTACATCCAATAGAGGGTGCTTATTTCTAGCTTTAATTTTAGGGTTTTTTTAAATTTCGCTTGAAAAGCTAAATTACTGTTCTTTCTATTTTTTATCTTTGACTCTTTTATTTAATAATTTTTTTATCATTGATCAAAACATTTTTTGACCCTTTAAGTATGCTGCCACAGAAATGGAAGGATCAGTAGGTATGTGTACCTGGGTAAGATTGGGCATAAAAAAAACACTTTTTTGATTATTGATCAAAATTTGTTTTTTGATATAGTTACCCTTTAAGTATGCGCCACAAAAATGGAAGGTTATGTCAGTAGGTGTGTGTACCTGGGTAAGATTGGGGGTTTTAAAAAATAAATTTTTCTGATATTTGATTAAAATGTGTTTTTGACCATAGTTACCTTTAAGTATGACTGCCACAGAAATGGATGGGTAGATCTGTAGGTGTGTGTACCTGTATCAGGTTAGGGGTTAAAAAAAAACAGACTTTTTTAATGATTAGTCAAAAAAAATGTGCTATAGTTACCCTTTAAGTATGGCTTCCATGGGAATGGAAAGTTTGTGTTTATGACCATGAAACAAACTGTTTGAAATATCCACATTTGAGGTTGTTACCATTATAGTCTCTGGGAAAAAATGTCCCGAAATTTATTAATAACGCTGTAATGCTGTTGCGGATTCCTTAGCTAAGGTAATAGCACACTTCTCCTATATGCCCCGCATGTCTGTACCGAATTCATGTGTCTAGCTCAGAAACTATGGGAGGAGATACGGTCCAAAAAGCGAAAAAAATAAAACGGAGAAGAAATAGAAAGAACTGTAATTTGGCTCTTCAAAACAAATTAAAAAAGAAATAAAAAATAAGCTAGAAATAAGCACCATCTAGTGCATAAAATGTACAGAAAAAAACATCTTTGTGTCATTCCTCATGTTTCAGGTATCAGACTAGGTATCATTCCTCAGGTATCACTCTCAGGTATCATTCCTAGGTATCACTCCTCAGGTATCACTCTTCAGGTATCACTCCTCAGGTATCACTCCTCATGTATCACCTCTCAGATTGATTTTCTGCTTTACACCAATAGATGGCGCTATTTCTAGCTTATTTTCTTCTATTAAAATAGTTTAGACTATACCAATGTGCAATCTGTACCACTATAAAATCAGTTCAAAAGGTCCACATAATAAGCCTTTATAATGACCAATTGACATTCTGTAAATATATATTCATATTATTTACACAGGTAGAAAGAAGAGCAGACAGTGCTACTTTATGTCACCCCCCCCAGAAAAAAAAAAACACAAAAAAAAAACCCCATGTATTTTTAAATAGTCTGGTCCATTCTTGTGTATTAAGTTTTCAAAATTAATGGTCCAAATTGGATTATCTTAAGTAAAGACCGCTGCTTGTAAAATGCAGTCTTTAGACATTAGATCTATCTAATGTCTGCCTCCTGTATGGCCATGATACCTGATAACTGAATCTGATAACTGATACATGATAATGATACCAATACACAATATTAATAACCACGCCTGACACCTGATAGACAATAACTACACCAATACCTATCAACCAATACTGACACATGACAACCGAACCAGATAAACCAACACCTGACACCCGTACATGACATATACTGAATGATACCTGATGAATGATACCGACTTGATAACCGACTCTGATACCTGATGAATGATGCCTGACTCTGATGCCTGATGAATGATGCATGAATCAGATACCTGACTCTGACAAGTGACGAATGATACTGACTCTGATACTTGATGAATGATGCCTGACTCTGATACCCGATGAATGATGCCTGACTCTGACCCGAAGAATGATACCTGACTCTGATTCCTGACTCTGACACCTGACGAATGATACCTGAATCTGACACCTGACTCTGAACCTGACAAATGATACTGACTCGATACCCGATGAATGATACCTGACTCCAATAGACGATGAATGATACCTGACTCCAATAGACGATGAATGAAAACAATGAATGATACCTGATACATGAAACCTGAAACATGAGGAATGACAACAAGATGTATTTTTCTGTACCATGAATATATACATTTACAGAATGTCAATTAAGTCAGTAAAAAGGCTTAAATAAAAACAGACAAGGTACACCCAGCTACTGACCTACCTTTCCATTCTATGGAAGCAATACCTAAAGGCTAACTATAGTAATAATAGATCAATAATCAAAAAAGTGTGTTTTTTTTAAATAAAAGAAGACAAAGATAAGAAATAGAAATGACAGTAATTTAGATTTTCAAGTGAAAGAAATTAAAAAAAAAAATAAAGTAGAAATAAAGCATCAGAGTAGGTATCATACTCAGGTATCATTCATCAGGTATCAGAGTCAGGATCATTCATCAGGTATCATCATCATTTATCAGAGTTAGGCATCATATCAGCATCATTCATCAGGCATCAGAGTCAGGTATTCATCAGGCATCATTCATCAGCTATCAGAGCAGGTATCATTCATCAGGCATCAAAGTCAGTTATAAATTAGGTATCATTCATCATGTATCAGAGTCAGGAATCAGTTATCAGCCATCAGATATCATTGATGAATGATACCTGACTTGAACCTGTGAATGATACCTGACTCTATACCCGATAAATGATGCCTGACTCTGATACCTGATGAATGATGCTGATGAATGATACCGACTCTGATGCTGATGAATGATGCCTGATCTGATGCTGATGAATGATACCTGACTCTGATACCCGATAAATGATGCCTGATGAAGATACCTGATGATGATGCCTGATGAATGATACTGACCCTGATGCCTGATGAATGATGCCTGACTTGATACATGAGAATGATGCCTGACTCGATACATGATGAATGATACCTGACTCTGATACATGATGAATGATACCTGACTCTGATAACTGATAAATGATACCTGACTCTGATACATGATGAATGATACCTGACTCTGATACATGAAACCTGAAACATGAGGAATGACACAAGATGTGTTTTTCTGTACATTTAGGGATGTGTGCAGACTTTTGCATAGATGGTGCTTATTTTCAGCTTATTTTTATATATATTATATATATATATATATATATATATATTATAATATATATATATTTTTTTTTTTTTTTTTTTTAATTTGGCTTGAAAAGCTAAATTACTGTTCTTCCTATTTAGCTAGCTAAGGAATCGGTGGAAGGGTTACTGCAGTATCGGCAAATATCAGGATATTTCTTTCCCATAAAGGTACATCTCTAAAGGATATTTCGAGGTTTAAGGGCTAGGCCACTCTAGTGCGTTTTTAACGCATTTGCGCACGTGTTTCGCGCTCGTGGTTTTCGCTAAAATGGAAATCGCGGGAACGCGAAAATTCCCGCGATTTCCAATGCGCATGCTATTGCGCGTCCGTTCGCGTTTTGGTAACGCATGTGTTCACCATTTTTGCTGCGTTAACGCGCAAAACATGAACACAAAACGCACAAGAATCGCGCACACAATCGCGTGCGATAACACTCGCAATTTTGTGCACGATTCCTGTGCGTTGCAGTGTGGCCTCAGCCTAAGGGTCATGTCATCAAAACAATTAGTTTCATGGTCGTAAATGTAAACACTAATACCTCCCACCCCCACACAGATACAGGTACATACTCCTACAGACATTTATCTTCACTTACTGGTTGTTAAGGGTATATCCACCTCTATTAAAAAACTTTTAATGTTATTCCCCAAAAGCTAGGTCACATTTTGCTTATCTGTCTAATGTCTAACCTATTTAATGTTTGCTTAGTGTATGGCCATCTTAATACACAAAATATGATACCTGATACATGACACCTGATACCTGACACCTAACACCTGATACCCGATACCTGACACCTGATACCCAATACCTGACACCTGATACCTGACACCCGATACCTGACACTCGATACGTGATACCTGACACCCGATACCTGACACCTAACACCTGATACCCGATACCTGACACCCAATACCTGATACCCGATACCTGACACTTGATACCTGACACCCGATACCTGACACCCAATACCTGACACCCGATGCCTGATACCCGATGCCTGATACCTGATACCCGACACCTGATACCTGACACTTGATACCCGACACCTGATACCTGACACCTGATACCCGATACCTGACAACTGATGATGTCCTAAAATGGACACCGTACACTAGCACTCCCTCACAAATAGATTGAATAGCTCAGATGCAAAAACCTGAATTCCCATGTAAAAATCATCTGCTATAGGCACATAAAGATTTGTGTGTGTTTGTATATGTGTGCGTGTGTGTAACTCTCAGTAGCTACTATATATGCCTAGCTACAGCGAGTTATGATATAAATTATATTTATGATATATAATGTTATGATATATAACACCACCTTTTCAATAGCTGTCCATGGGGAAATGTAAGGGAAAAGTTTGTCATTGGAACCAATGTATGTCCACCACTACTGTGGAGTCTTGCATTAAAGATGCACCTATTGTACACAGTGCTGCCCTGGGGACAATAGGGTTCATTACAGTTACAGTTACAAACTACAAAAATGTCATAGTCAAAACAAATTAGATTTATTAGAAAAGAAAATACATCTCTCCCTCTCTATCTAACAATCTTTTTTTTATCTCTCTCTCTTCTCAATCTAATCCATCTCTCCATCCATCTAGATCTAGCTATCTAGCTAGCTATGCAAGAATATAGGCAATATGTTCCATTCGAGAGTACCACTGATTTATTTCTGTAAAGGAAGATGTGAATTAACCCAGAGGATTTAGTACACTGTTGACATTTTTTTTTTAGTAAAATGAGATCACAGAAACCTGTCATGTTGATATTTTCAATGTTTCAATTCAGCCACACATCCATGAGAGATTGTGGTACCTACCATCTTTCCATTCCCTTGTAGCTGAGTGAATGAATCCAAAGAGTTCATCTGTAGTAATGGCTTTGGGGTTCAGATCATTCCACACTGGTTTCTGATTACTGTTCTGATATGTCTTGTTCAGAGCCTTTAGTACCTTAAGTCCAATACAAATAATGTATGACACATTTTATTCAATACACTTTGAAATAAAATATTTTCCCTTGGAGTGTATGAATTTCCGTTTCGTTTCCTGATCTAAACTGTCAGTAATTACCAAGACATTCTGAGTAAAATAGAAGCAATTAAGTTTACAGAGTGTAGTGTAATTAGTTGTGATGAAAGAGATTAAGTGCAGAAGTATTGTATGTGTGCAAGAAAAGGAATTATACAAATAACTGTCACAAAGCCAGATTTAAAATGAACTCACAAATTGTAGGTTAGGTTCTTTTACAACTTACAGGGTCAATTTCTCTGAAATTAAAATAGCTTTAAAAATAAAATTGTAATTGACCACTTATGCAGAAAATCTATGCAACCTTCATAACATCTATTTTTACCAACTTTCATAATCACAGTCATTTAACTACTTGTCCACCAACTGTGGATTTGGTATATTGGGATCCACTAAAAAGGTATACTAAAAATGGCTGAAAGAGTGACAGGTAAAGGTCACCATATTTATATGACTAATGTTATAATTTAGTTAGTAATTAAGGTACGTGCATAATCTATTCTGCTTGTTTGTATTTTTATAAGATGTACAGTATAATGTATCCAAATTATATCTATTATAGCAAAAAAAAAGAGACAGAATAAAAAGAGTAAATAAAATCATATAAATCCCATTAAAAAAAGTTTGTATTCACTTTATTTTAGGTTCTGGTATTAATAAGTAGAGATGGCCGGTTCGCGGACCCGAACCCGGGTCCGCCGCGGACTTCTCCCGTCCGCGAACGGCGGATTATTCCGGACTTTCCGGACTTTCCGGACTTCCGAACTTCCGAACTACGGATTTTTTTTTTTTACGAAAATTTTCGAAAATACGAGTATCTCCGTAATTACGAGGATCTACGATATTTTCGGGATCCGGAAAAACCGAAGATCCTCGTAATTACGAGGATTCGCGTAATTACGAGGATTCACGTAATTACGAGTATTCTCGTAATTACGAGAATACACGTAAAAACGAGTAATTCGTGTAAATTTTTCAAGACGGAGCAAGCCACATGATCCAAATTAGCCAATGGCAGCTATCATAGTTACGGAAAGCCTCGTTTTTTACGGAAATCCTCGTTTTTACGGGAATCCTCGTATTTTCGAAAAATACCGTTTTTTTTAAAGTCACGCTAGCGGACTGTACTTTTTAGGTATTGTAGGCATTTATACGTGCTTCTAAGGCCATTACCCAGGTCCCTGAGTGGTTAAGTGTACGTTACCAAGGCTATTTAGACCACTTTTAATGCGGATTTTGCCGAACTTTCATTTTAATACGTTTTAACGGGTCCGCTCGCGGATTTTCAAATTTTCGGATTTTTTCGAAAATCCGCGGATCCTCGCGCGGACCGGATTTTTCGAAGTTCGGACATCTCTATTAATAAGTATAAAATTATATGTATGGCCCTAAAAGAAACTGTATCCTAAGGGTCAAAAATAAAGTTTAGGTATAAATGTTAATCACCCCACTAAACCTACCTTTCGCTTTACTAATATAATCCAAAGAAACCCCTGAAGTCTCTTACCTGACCTGGTCCCTCTGCGCCTAGGCGCCACAGCTTGCCCTGTTTTGAGCTTGTTACGAGAAACAGGGCGAGGAGGGGATTGGACGTGACGTCACGTCGTGCCTTAACTGACATGTAGTGGAGTGGCTCTCAGCCGCAGAGCAGAGCAGGAGCTGCGAGGGACCGGGTCAGGTAAGAGACCTGAGAGACATCTTTGGAATATATTAGTAATGCGAAAGCTAGGTTTAGGGGAGTGATTAACATTTATAGCAAACATTTTTCATGAAAGTGATAGAATGCTTGCTTTGCTATTTCTATTTTAATAGAAACAAAGCATTATCTTGCATGGAGTGTCCTTGTCTTGTTAACCAATACTTTACAAACAATTACTGATATACATGATACTATTCTGTTTTTCTCTACCCCCGAATATAAATAAATATATAAATATTTACCACAATCGGACAGGTGTATTGTAATTGTGTCAATAAAAAAGCAATTTAGTACCTTTGTATATATTTCTTTATAAATGCACATTGGAAAGTGCGAAAAACTGTATAGACATTTGCCAGGAAGGATGCAAAGACAGTTTTTGTACATTTTTAGATAGAATTTCTAGATAGATCTGTATTTTGTTACTTGACTATTGACTGTATACATTCAACATTATATATATATATATAATGTAGAGAAATACAGGAGCACTCCTGGGATTTTTAACCAATTTATTGTAGATAACACATCAAGCGCCAATATATATATATATATATATATATATATATAAATTGTAGTAAGGAATGTGGCACTATCCGCTGTAAAGTTCATCCACCTGGGTGCTCACCGTACGAAGCATAGATAAGTATAGGATAATAGATGGAGCAATCCTGGGTCTTTGATGAAATCAACAACTTTTATTTGATTACAAACACGCCATCAACGTGTTTCGGCCACCATCTTGGCCATCATCAGGATAAATAATAAAAAATAATTTTATAATATAATTAATTTATAAATGTATTATATTATAAATTTTATAATATAATAATAAAAATAAAAAAATATATACACACATGCAGGCAAGCGCAGGAAGTGAGGGGGTATTCCTGAAAGGGTTATCAGGTTATCACCACTATTTCAGCCACAACCCTAATTTACTCCGTAGGTCCCGCACTCGTACTATCCTGATCCATCGCCCCGGTGCTTCTTAAAAGATAATAGTACAGTCACTGGAAGGAGCACTCGTTGGACTTGTAACTTATTCGAACAACATTTATGTGTGCATCAACGCGTTTCGGCTATAGATCTAGCCGTCCTCAGGATGTTTCCACAAACCAAGTAAGTACAAATTTAACAACTCTGTCACCCGCTCCCTTCACAATCCACCTCCCCTTTGCAACCATTAACCCTGTGCTGATCCTTGCTCGCACTGAATTAGGAGTTTCAATTGGCGAGCAAGGATCAGCACAGGGTTAATGATTCCAAAAGGGAGGTGGATTGTGAAGGGAGGGGGCGACAGAGTTGTTAAATTTGCACTTACTTGGTTTGTGGAAACGTCCTGAGGACGGCTAGATCTATAGCCGAAACGTGTTGATGCACAAATAAATGTTGTTCGAATAAGTTACAAGTCCCACGAGTGCTCCTTCCAGTGACTGTACTATATATATACTAATATATAATACACAGGTCTGAAAGAAGAGAGCATTCATACAGGTCTTGGAACTTCATATTGACTGGTATATTATTTCTGGTAATTTTTGTTTCTTTTTTAAAGATAATCTACAGAGGTTTTCAGACTAAAAAAATTGCCTGAAAATTGAACCTCGGAGTCAAAACACTCTGCAGAGGAATCAGAGCAGAGTGGCACTTGCCACCACAGATGATTGGATACATGCATGCATGCTTTAGTTGCTTGAGTTGTAGTTTCCAAATATCTGGAGTGTCAAGGAATGGGGGTTACTGTATTGGATTACTGTCCATTTAAAGGGCATCTAATGCCCCAAACAATACAGAATCAGGAGGATGGTATCTAGTGATAAAAATATTGTTTTCTGATTCTATATTGTTTTGAGGTTTTAGTTGCCCATTAAATGGACAGCAGAATTCCCATACAGTAGTCCCATACAGTAATAGCCATACCGGATTTGGCTATTACTGTATAGGACTACTGTATGGAAATCCATAAAAAGGTCAACTAAAGCCTCAATGCAATACAGAATCAGAAGGCAGCAGTGGTCATATTTTCTACCCTCTGCTTACACTCCAGTCACTTTACTCCTTTTTTAAGGTAAAAATAGGTACCTCGGTTTATACTCGGGTATATACAGTAGTTTATGGACAGAGGAGTAGGGGTCACTAAAGCAACCACAGCGTTTGTGATGGGATTCAGAGCCAATGGGGACCCTACTATGTCCCCTGCAGGCATGTCTACCCTCCTAAATTTTAGCTTACATAGTTCAGCCCTACAAACCCCCAACCTTTCAAAAATGCTCCCAGGATCACATATTCTACTTACAAAACTTCACCACCTACAGCTCCTTCATCGTGGTAATGACCGCGAGTCATGGCCGTGATGGTGATGTTACGGGCAATGGCTGGCAGCCGTTACAGAATGAGCCTCCTCTGCTGTTATGCACACTTGTAACTAACTAGTAGAATACAACAGGGGAGGGTAGGATCCTGCACACCTAAACATCAGGAAAATCAGTAATTTATTCCATGCTGGGTGCTCTAAGCTCTGTAGTTAGCAGACAAGATCATAAAGGGTAAGACATGCTAGGCACACCAGTCTTGATCGTGAAAAAAATTATTTTAATGGTGTAACTAACTAGCTCGCAACAGCAGCAGAAGAGGTGTGGCTGCCCCAGCGAGGGATTGGGTTTTGTAGAATATTTGAGCCCAGGAGCATCTATGAAAAGTTTAAGTAAAAACGAAAATGGGTTTGTGTGGCTAAACTTTGTGAGGTAATTTTTTTCTTAGAAGGGTGGAAATTAAAAAACCTGGCTGCAGTTTTGCTGGGTTGGGTTGAGCTGCACCATGGGGCGCTGCATATAAAATCTTGCTTTGGAGCTACACACCTGTTAATGGATCTTAATTTTATTGCTTAAGTTATGAATGTTGAAAATAATTCTGTTAATATTCTGCACACAGACATTTCTAAGCACTTGTGTAGATCAGTAGATCAGTCACTGCTTGAACACAGCACCATTTGATTAGGTGCATTTAAAGGATAAGTGCACTGTAAAATCAAGTTATGTTCATTCGGAAGCTGCAGTTTTAAAAATACCATTGCCATATTTTTTTTTACCTATGCCCCTACAGAGCCTAGCTTTGTGCCTTGGAAGTTGCTGACATCTTGTTACTGGTTTGGTGAATGTTAAGCTCCGCCCCTCTGAGATTTCCTCTGCTTTCTCCTACTTGAGCCTCAAACAGTAATGCCTATGGATGCTGCAGCTTCCAAATAAACATAACTTGATTTTACAGTGCACTTATCCCTTTAACTGAATCACTGCAGCTGAACTAGGATGAGTGCTGTATAAACAATTAAAATAGGGGGCATGCCTCTGCTGGGAAATGACAAAGAGACAGTATTATTATGTCACTGTTAAAGTAAAAATCACAACAAATAAACATGTCTATTTTTATAATAGATATGTTTGTTAATAAGGGTAATATTTATAAAGCATTATTGTTGGTAAGTGTAACAACATAACAATTGTTATCTCTATTTAAGACTGCAGTCTTAGGCCCATACCGTTACACAGCAATGTGAGCGATAGCATTGTTACATCATCAATCTACTGTATAATGTTAAACACGATTGAAAAGGAAAGCCTTTAATTGTAATCGTTCGGTCAGTAATGTTAAATAACTACACAGTCATTAATTAAGTACCGATATCGTTTAATAATTAATCTTCTGCCCAACCCACCCACGAACACTGCCTCCTCCTGCCTTAAACCAATCTCTCTTGCTGCTGCCTACCTTTGCAATTCTCTCCCGCTCTCTCTTCGTGAGGTGACATTCATTAATACTTTCAAATCTACAGACGTTTTCCTACCTTTCTGAGCACCAGCACTTCAATGATTGTTAGCCATCTCAAGTACTTTGTACCCATCCCTCCACTTGTTTCTGTATGTTGTCCCACCCACTTAAATTGTAAGATCTTCAGGGCAGGGATCTGTTTTCTAATGTGTCAAGGCATGCTGTACTTATATCAACTTATCCATACTTTATATATATATGTATTCTTAACCTATGCATAAAATTTTATTTAATTGTTATTTATTGGTATAGTTGCTTGCACTTATCCCCTTGTTTGCATAATCTGTATTTTATAATGTACAGCGCTGCGTACATTATAAATAAAATTATACATACATACAAGTACCAGTATCGTTAAATAATGACGTGGTTATTAATTAAGTATTAGTTGTTACACCGCAGATTAATAACCATTAGTTACTGATAATAATGCTTTATAAATAAGGCCCTATCTGACTAAACTGCTATATCTTTCTTATTTCAGCCCCCAAACAACATCCTGTGTCCCAGTCCAATCTAGCCATTTGCATGTTTGATATCTCTCTTTATATTTATTTAATTCTCTGACTGGATGCCCTTCTGTTCTTGTATAGAGACGCTCCCTTCTGTCCTTGATCGAACACAATAATGATGTGGTTATTTAAAAAACAGAATTCCTTGCAAGCGACACAAACTTTGAAAAAATTATTTCATGACAAGAATGTGATAATAAGATCACATGGTATTATGCAAAGGAACAGAAGAACATATCACCTACCTTGCTTTTTCCTGTACCTGCATTTCCAACTACAAAGACAGAATGGCGAACTGAAAGCAGCTCTTCCAATTGGACAACCTATTGTACAATATTTTATTTTATTATTTTGCATTAGTTTCTTTATTATATGGTACAGAGGTTTTGTTTTTGATTATCTATATATATATATATATATATATATATATATATATAATATAATATATATTATATATAGGAAAAGGCCCTTGTTTATTATCGTTCATTTAACATATATAATCCTACATTTAAATTGCACCATGACTTTAAGCAAAAGCTAATGAACATTTAGCATTTGATCAGACATTATACCTTTGCAAGGAATTAGTTATAATGTAACTACAGTTAAACCGAAATTCAAAAGTGATCTCATAGAAAAGGGAAAATGTGTATAATATATCTGAGTTCCCTCATTTTTCTTTCCTGTCCTGTTTATAATATAACTTATCATAAAATTATGTTCTAGAATATATATAGATAGAATATTAAAGTTATAGAATGATTTGGTGGAAAAAAAACATTACCGACAAACAACTACACCCAATATGTTTTTTTTGGTGCTTGAACTCTACTCTACACAAAATACTTAAGTGATGTGATATATGATGGTCAGAGATGTATTGTGGGTTAGAATAGAACTCAGTTTAGAATTGAATCTGAGGGTATCGAAGATCCAACAAAACTTTCGCAAAATTTCAAAACTCAAATTTTTTGTATTTTTATTTTGAAAATTCAGTAATTATTGAAAATTCAGTAAGCCACGAACTCAGAATTTTCAATTTTGGTAACCTTTGAATATGCAAGTTAATTTTGGTAGCCCACGAAAATATATAAGAAGTTTTGGTTTTGGTTACATTTGTGTTCCCCAGAACATTTCCCAGGTGCCTAAGCCATTTACACATACTAACATACTATTGTTATATATATCTTAAATTTGATCACAACTTTTTTTTCTCCATTGACTTCTATGGGTTCGTTTTCGAATTTTTGAACTTTTTCAGAATTTGGTAAATTCCAAAACAGAGCAAAACTTGCTAGTGTCGAATGATTGTGAAAATTGCTGTATTAAAGAGAACATTTTCTAGACTAAAGTTGGGTACACCATAACACCATGTGGAACAGATGGCCAATCATAGTCTAATCCTGTCAGATCTAATGAAATTGGCCAATTAATGGTACTATGGTACTAAATTGATTTGGTAGTTTTGAAACAGTCAGTATATGTTTGAATTACTTTCAGCATACACCTAATATCTTAAATAATACATCAGTCTGGCATTTTTAAAAATATCTCTGGTATCATTGATACTATTAGCATCACCTTGTTTAAACCTGCAATAAAAGGTAACCTTCAGATTTACTGCAGTAGTTTTAATGGCATATAATTAAAATAAATTGACTTTTGTTTTTACTTTGAGAATAAAGTTCTCCTCTGGCTGCAAGTGAAGCTCCAGGGTGGACTGTTTAACCATCTGCTCAAAGGTAAGGTCTCTCTTCCTGGGCACATCTAAAGCTGGAAACAGGTCACTAATCAAGCCCATGAAAATAGGAATATCATCAGTTACTATCTTAGGTACATTGAAATCTCTCAGAGCTCGCATGAGCACCTAGAAATAGAAAACAAAGTCATATTACTTTTATTACAGTAATATCCAGTCCTCTATAGGTCTTTTTATACTGCTGTGTTAGCATGAAGTAATAAGATTGTATGGATGACATAACATATAAATGAGTAGTTTATAATGTACTTCTATAGTAAACACCTCTTTATTTTAGGGCTCTTGTACCATAGACTTGCTTTATTATTTTGATGTTTGGTAATATCAGTCCTGTATCTATTTGTTATTTTGCAAGACAAGAAATGACGAAACGATGCATAGGGGTAAAAACATCAGTTATCAGAGGAATACATCTAAAGATTAGATGTCCCACAATAAGAGTTAAAGGGCAATTATACCTGGGCAATTATACACCATTCTCTCAGGGTGGGACCTAGCCCCTGGGTCCAGTCTCAATCAGCTGATAAACATAACGTAACTTTGCCTCATCCATCCGGTCTTACTCCGCCTCTCTGTCTGTCTGTGACAAAACCAATGGGAAAAAGTGCTCTGCAAGAAGCATGTCTTCACATTGGCTAGATTCTGGATAGATGTCAGAGGCAGGAATGTTTCTGTAAGAATGACAGAGCTATTAGAGACTGTACCCTGGGGTGAGGACCCAATAGTTTAGATCTTCACCCTGGGTAATTTAGGGTGTAATGATTGTATAATTGTCCTTTAAAATAATGGAATTGAGGCAAAACATGTTGCATGTAATACCTGATCTTCAGGCATGTTGTGATCTCCTCGTTTTAAAGAACCTGCCATGACCAATACAGATTTTACTGCACGAAGTCCCCAGTCATAATGATCCTGTACATAAAGGAAATCAAACTGTAAGTATACCTCTAATAAAATGTAAATACATTGGGGCTTATGCATTAAGAGGTGATTTCCTGTGCCATAAATATGCAGCAGCCAATTATTGGAAGGAACAAGTGTTGGGTTGGAAAAAATGCTGTTTTGTAGAAATATCTCCCTTTTTCAAATGTTACTTTCAAAATGACCTGCCTTAGCCTTGCCCATTCAGAAATTTTGCAGATCGGTATATAGAATTCACACTGATAAATCCAATAAATAAAAATACTTTTTTTGGTTGTCTGATAAAGGTCATGTGATTTATTTGATGTCAGTTTTCAACCCTAATCTCACAGAAAAATATATTGGGTGTGGTTAAGTTTTGAAACAGAACTTCCCTGATGGTTGTGACATCCTGCCCACTGTGCTAAATATTTATACAGGGACAGGAAGGAACTGAAGCCTTTAGTGGTAATATTTTGATTTGTGTCTGTGCAATTTATCTGATACTTTTCTCTATATTGATAACTGAGCTTACTGCAGCTTCCCTATGCAAACTTTAACTCTTTTATATATACATATTTGGTATATAAAGGTAATGTGAATCTATAACCAGTTATCTTTTTTATATTTTTATATACAAACTATAACACAAACGATTACTTCTGCACTGCAACCACTTAAAGTGTACAAGAATAGTAAAAGAATCAAACACAAAATAAAATAAAAATCCAATCAAATACACATGTAACAGCCACCTTCTTTGATAAGCACCTGGACAGGAACAGACAGAAGGTGCTTTTTATATACGGTGCACTATAAAATACAAAATTTCTCTATCCATATGTCTTTGTTAATGTGTCAAATAATATTCCATACATTATAGAGGGTGCATATAATAATGTTTGGTGTTGGGCAACAAGATACCAATTCAGTATTACAAACACTAGTTTAAAAATCTAGCTCTGGGGTTCCAATCAGCAGTACAGAAACCAAGCACTTCCATAATAAATGTAGCACATACACAGCACAGTATATTAATGCACACTGTCCCTATATTCACATACCCCCCCCCCCCTACACCACAATGAAGACAGTCATCAACATGTGGTAAAAATATGGCTCAGAAGTAACGTTCACCTAAGATCAACAAGAAAACTGGTTAGGGAGGACACCATGAGGCCTACAGCAACATTAAAGAAGATGCAGGATTTTTAGGCAAGTAATGTTTGTTCCCTTCATGTGACAACAATCATTTGTGTTCTTCATATATCTGGGTTGTAGGGTAGGTTAGCAAGGCCAAAGTCTTTAAGGTGCCCATACTTTTAGTCAATATTTCTCCTGCCATTTTTGTGAATAGTAGGCAAAAATTGACAATTCCAGATATACCAAACTGATATAATATTATACAAAACAAGAGCGTTGTTATAAAATCATCAAGTGCTTTGCCAAAGTATTAAAGCATTCAAAGCTGAAGGATTTGGTACAGAGTAGTTAATGGCGAATTGTCTTCAGGGTTACAGTTTTTCACTGTAACAGCTGTGAAATGGGACCAAAGGCAATAAACAAACACTGTGATGTGATTGGTGCCATCCCAGTTTTATAATGTGTGTCAGTATAAGTAAAGTAAAATTGACCTTTTTTTCTCTTTTAACCCTTTAATTATTGCCAGCAGTATTATGTTGTGATACTAATTTTATAGAGCAGACATTAAGTCCCATATTGATATGTGTTTTTTATGGTCCGTTTTATAATCTAATAAAAGGCTGGTCAATCCTCATCAGTAAAACTAAGGCTATTATCCGCAAATTAAGCTCCTCATTGCAGCGAAACCTTTAATGGCTTTTACATCACATTTTTCTCAGCTAACTAATTGTGTACAAGACAGCATTACTAAAGTCTTGGGAACTATATTTTTAGCTGTGCTCAAGCTATCAAAGGGGAAGGACTGGGGTAATGATCTGTGCATTTGACCATTTTGGTTAATTAACCAATGTATCACAAACAAAAAAACACAAAAAATTTAAAAGAACAAATACCAATAATTCTAAGCTACTGTATGAGAAATGAATCATCATCTTGGCTAAATATAAGTTTTTGTCATGGGTGCTTTTATTCCCCCAGTAAATAAAAACTGTCAACTGGTTAGTCCTTGAATTTCATTATGATACAGGCCACGCTTATTAAAATGCAAATTACACTGTAATCAGTCAAGAGATCAATAAAATTACAATACTTTAGTATATCATTTGCGCACTATTAGGGGCATATTTACTGAGAGCAGCAATTGATATTTACCTTTGCTACTTACCTTACTGGCTCCCAAGATGCACCTCATTTTACATCCTAGTAATTCTGTCTAATTGTTTGTGTTGTTTAAGGGCTGGTGTTTATGGGGTAATTATTTTAGCGCAATCAACCATTTTGTTGACCTTTTTTGTGTTTAATTGTGTTATAATTGCATAATTGATTATCTTTGTACACTTTGTACTTTACCTACTCAGTCCTAAAGGTTCGTACACAATTTGGCACCGAGCCACAAACCCCGACGCCGATACATTTGCGCAACAAACTGCCTTTTCGGCCGTGGCTGGATGCACACATCAGACGTGAGTACAAGCCTTAAGATTTAAACTGTTAACTAGCTAGTTGGATTACTGTAAGTTAGAAATATAGGGATATGTGTGTTTTTAATTGGCTCCTTAAAATTCTACTCATTTATTATTAATAGGTTGAGTGATGGTTAAAACTGAAAAATAAATAATAATTAACAAAAACAAACAATAATAATAATAATCATAATAACATTTATTATTAACCCCAAAAAATAGAACCTAAACCACTATGTCATCACTTCTGGGTACTTTACAGATCAGCTTTAGTACATGAAGGTTCCTTCACCGCTCTGCCCCTCTTGTGTCAGATTCTGTCTGCAGAAATTTAACCCGAAATTTAATGAGAAATTTAACCCAAAATCAAGTTTTTATCCGGTTAACTCAAGATTGACAACAGTGGATCAGTTTCAATTATATATAGAATCAGGAATATTAAAATCTGTCTAAATATAACAATTCACATACGGATAACCTCAGTAGGAAAAAGAGATTAGCTCTACATATCTATGTAAGGATGATTCTTTTGTTATCAACTCAGATAAGGGCGGTTTGGTAGTTACTTAATAGCAAGAATTATCACACGGAAATCATGTGCCAGTGAAATGACCTCTTGACATCAGAATACTTATTATAAGGAGGAGTTCCATCTAGGAGTTATAACCAACAAGGTGGCACAGTTTCTCTGCCAAAGACCCACAAACCAGAGCACCTCCCCATTAGGCTACCCCATAGTGGCGGGTATAGGATCATTGGATGAGAACCTGTCACAATTTATTGATGCTTTACTTCAACCTCTAATTGTGAGACTGACTGATCGCGGACTGTAACTAACAGTAACAGAGGGCTGATCTGTACCTAGGAGTAAGGACTTTTAAAAGAGACACCCTAATGTGAAGGCTTTTCTCCCCAGAACACCTACATTGTAAGATTATTCTCTAATACGTTGCATTTAGTACATGTAATCAATAGATTCTGTAACTAAAAAGGCTTCCATGTTGCTGCCAGTTCAACTCATGAAGTTATCAAAGAGCCATGCCCCCCGACCCCAGTATTCACTGTCTCTGTGCACATATTAACATATTAACATACATATGTATATTTTCTATACATATGTCTCTTCACCAATATGGAAGTTTCCCATAAGACATTCAAAGCTTCTTGTTATCATGCAGTTTATTTACCAGTGTGAATAACTTATAGCCTTCCTGGGACAATACAAAATATTCAGCAAACTTACCATCCCTTTTTAAAAAAAATAGTTATTCTGTTACTAAAGAAATATTAAGTACCTGTGTTATTTGCATCTGCAGTGGTGGCTCAACTGGTGGAGCACATGTTTTAGAAATACGCAGTCCAAAAGGTCATAAGTTAAAATCCCCAAACATACTTTTTTGGTTTCCATTATGTTCCTTGCAAACAAGAAAGTTCCTACATGTTTTAGTTTGTCATATAGTATCTCTATTTGGGATAGGGGTAGAAGCTTTGCTTTTAGCAAGACACGGTACATGAGGTTGCAGGCTTAATTCCTCAGACTTACTTTTTACTAGAATGTTAATATTTTGTTTATTACACCCATGGTAGTTTAGAAATACAATGCATTAAAAAGATTATAGCATTGTTAGGACAGAAGATTTGCATGTTCTTGGGGAAGAAAATTAAAATTCCTGTTCTGTATCTCTGTGCTGTTATGTGATTAGCTGTCAGGTTCTTGAAAACAGGCTGCAACTTTCTTGTTTTGATCTGTTGAACACTACAGACCATGTAAAGAGTACCTTGTACACTTAGCTAAGATAACCAAGCTAAAGTGAATTATAACCTCAGGTTAATTTCATAAATCACCTAGCATCCACAGCAAAGGGAGAGGTGAAACACAGCATGTTGTAAGTTTGTGAATGTGCTCTGTCTATCGGGTCCATGTTGTCTAGAGATTTTTGTACATGCTACAAAGCTTACTAAGCAGAATCATCACAAAATGTTCAGTAATTTATTCCCAAACTACAATATAAAGATTTTATTTTAGCAGACAGTCCATGTAGTTCACTCATTTAAAGGGGAACTGTGGTCTCCAAACAAGTTGAGTTTAAATGAAAGTCCAGTTTCCTACCTTTAAAACGAGCCATCAACCACCTCTCTACGTGCTCCACAGCCCAAGATATAAGAAATGACTGACCAGAAAGTTAATGGGTGGGAGGCTGACATGTGACATTCCTAAGGCTTCTCCTGCAAAGTGCCGCCCGCAAGCACAGCCTCCTCCCTCAGTGTGTGAGGGAGACAAGAAGTCCCTCCTCCTCTCTGCTGTGTGAAGGACCTGCAGCTGCAGAGAAGGTAAGGGTATCTACAGCCCTTCTCTCTCACTATGTGAAAACAGCCTTTTCAGGTAGAGTTCTCACTCTGCCTGAAAAAGTTGTTTCCACAGAGTTTTCAGGGGGGGGTTGGGGGGATTTTCAGAGTGGCCCACAGCACCTATGAGTGGGTGGGTCTTAGGCACCCGCAAGTGGGTGGGACTTAGGCACCCGTGCTTGGGCGGGGCTTGGGCACCACAAGTGGGTGGGGCTTAGGCACCTGCGCGTGGACGGGTCTTAGGCACCCGCGAGTGGGCAGAGCCATGGCACCCGCGAGTGGGCAGGGCCACATGGGGCTGTAAGGGAATGGGCCAAGGGGGGCCTGCAACTGGAGGGACCATGGAGTCCATGAGTGGGAGGGACCAGGGGGGCTGCAAAGGGGAGGAGACACAGGGCAGATTGACTGACAGGTTTCAGAGTAGGAAGCAGGAAGTGCAGAGGACCTGGTGCTGCTGCTGCCATATCACACACAAAAATGTAAATATCTTCAAAACTATGCAAAATAAACAATGGAAATAAATTGCAAAAACTCTCAGGGGAGCAATTCCTATCAATTTACCTAAAGTCATTTTTGGACCACAGTTCCTCTTTAAATACAGATCCTCTCTACCTGGGACAAACATGATAAGTCCATCTAAGCTCAATGAGTGAGGGGAGCAAATGACTGCTTTGTGTAGTAAAAGATATACAGAATTGTAGGTACTGTATCTTTGGTTATATCTTTGGTTATGAAACAACTAGAAAGGCAAGCTATACGTTATTTTAATAATTAGTCTTGAAAAATGTGCTTTAGTTTTACCCTAGAAATGATTTTCAGTGTTCATGTACAGTATGTTTTCTCTATTCCACTTTTCCCTGCCAACATTCCATCCTTTGAAACGCCACAAAAATTAAATTTTCTCAGCGTTTGTGCACATTGTGTGATGATGTTGCTCTTTTTATTATTTATTTTCTTTTGTGTTTATCATACAGAGTAGCCCATTAAAGTCGGCAGCAACAGCATCTAGAAAAATAAATCCACTATAAAGTAATTGGCAAAATAAATAAATATCCCGGCTAAAATTTCTGTAAGATTTTGCTTTTCTTTCTCTAAGCATGAACGTTTGACTGAACCTTTAATCACACTATAATTGCTTATGACTTAAAGTGATATTATCCTAGGTTTGCTGGAAGCACAATGCAATCATGTCATTTACAGCTTAAAACACTTATTGTAACACAGCACTGCATATTTTATAATAAATTACCTGTCTCTAGCCAGGACTTTTGCTTCTGGATGTATTATCAGGTAGTTATTACTTATGGCGGAAATACAAAGCTCTTACTAATTCCAAGTATAACATGTTCTGACTAGAAGCTAATAGTTCTGTTTTCTTAATGTACAATTATCTTCTCCAAAATTGACTGCAGGCAAAGTGGGCGAACAATAGTATCACACAAAAATTAATTGCAGTTATACCTATCCAAAGAAGCTATTTTTTTAACATGCTCTGCCGTTAATTGCCCTGGAGTCATTTATACTCTAGACATTAGAAAGTTATGAATGCGTGGATGAAATACTTTCAATACAGATTATATTATTATACTAGGCAAGAAATGCTATTGCCAGTTATGGCCTATTTCTTTTTTTTCTAATATTTTAATTTATATGTGGTGAGTCTCCTGTCATTACTCTAATGCCGTTTACACAGAAAACTCATTGGGGAAGCAAGACTCATTTAAATCATATTTCAGAAAATTAATTGTTTAACAAACCTTAATCTTTGGGTACAGTCATTGCGGTTTTAATATTGTATTTATCTCAATACCTTCCCAACAGGAGATGTAATTCAGATTATTTTGTCAAAATTGTGCTAAACCTATACAATGTAAAGCTAAAAGGCATAAAACAAGTACATTTAAATTCTGATGGTGTCTCTAGAAGATTCCTTTTTATATCCTGGTAATGTCACTTTGTTGCATGATAAACAAAAACAATATTTATGACCACAAACTTACTGGTTTGCAGGCATCACAGAAGGTAGATCTTCTTTTTGATCAATAAGCATATCTTCCTTCTGAGATGTCATTGAGACATGTAAGTATTGTGAACTTGAGGTTGTGGGTAGAGATTGTTAAGTTTCGTTCCGTTTTCATTTTTACGGATTTCAGGAAAATCCCGAAGATCCAAAAATGGAACATGTTTTCGAGACTTCGGATCCCATTTTAGATGATTATCAAACGTTCAAGCTATCTTTCGATAACCCTCAAAAATACCCTTGAACTAGAGATGTTAGAAACTGTTGAGTTTCTTTCCGTTTTTTGAATTTTCGAAAATTTCTAACATTCCGAACCCATAGAAGTCTATGAGAGAATTTTTTTTTAAAGTTTCTGTCCATTTCGAGGGACAAATAGTAATAGTAGGTTACTGTAAATGACACAGAGACCTGGGGAATGGTCTGGGGAACCCGTAAATATAACCAAAACGTATTTTAAAACTATCTTTCCTCACGATCGGGCTGTTTTCGAGCTTCTGCATTAAATTTTCGAGAGTTACCGAAATCGAGCGCTACTTTCGAAGGTTACCGATATTATAAATTCGAGGGTTATCGAAATCATTTCTTGCTTTCGAGGGATACCAAAATCGATCATTACTTTCGAAGGTTACCGAAATCCTTCATTATTTTAGTTTCGCGGTTTCGATTTCGATAATTATCTATTTTCGATTTCGATGATAATCAAAATTTTGCTAAAAATCAAAAATTCTGAAAATCCGGGTTTCATGAAATCCGGGAGTTCCGAAAATTTTGTCGTGACTTCGAAACCCTCAGGTTTGATTCGAAACCGAGTTCTATTCGGACCCACATTACATCTCTACCTTGAACGTTCGATAATCCTCGAAAATATGATCAGAAGCTACTTTTCTAGGATTATCGAAAATAGCACGAATGTTCGATAATTATCCAAAATGGGATCTGAAGTTCCGAAATCCAAACTATCCGCCCGGTTTCGGATGGAACATTCGGATTTCGGAACCGAGGGGTTCCGTGTCAGTTTAGGGTCCGAGATGGACCTAGATCCCATCTCTAGTTTTTGGGGCTCCTGGTTATAAATATCAAATATTGTGGGGGTGAAGATACATTTTAAATTTTTCTTTCCTCTTGTGGCAAAGCTCAAATACTTAAATTTATAAAATAAAATCATTATTATGTACTGAACTATTTATGTATTTGATATTGTACAGCATTGCATCCCCAGTGGCACTATATAAATAAACTATACATACAATCATACACTTCTACCAGTTGAGGTTGTTTATCTAATATATATTGATAAACAACAGCACTGACTTATAATATGTACAAGACAAAATATACAAAATACATAAACTTAATTACAGAGCTGAGATCCCTATTACAAAATGGAATGGTCAAATGGCAGCTTAAACTGTGTCTGCTCCATGTGAAAGGAAGTGTAATCCAAAAAAAGTTTCTGTATGCTACACAGGATGTGATGTGTATTGTAATGGACATATACACCAAGGCTCCTTATATACCACCTCCAGCCTGCAGGTGGTGTCAGTGAGTGATAAAAGACAAGACATTCCTGCTTTCTACGTCTAGGAGGAGAGAAAGTAAAAGTAGTTTGTGGTGTTTGGACAGATATTGACTGCAACACAAGTTCCTGTGTATAAGATCATGTTACCACCTGTTGGGAGGACAGATTATTGGACAGACAATTTACCTTATTGGATACAAACTCTGAGGCAACAGATAAGTGTACACCAACTTACAAGGACACACAATATACAGGCCTGGTCAATATTCAAAGTGGTACACCATAGACAAGGACACCCCTGATTACTGCATACGGTATGTTATGTGGGGAACCTGTTTATGTGCACTGTCTGCTTTGTGCCAGACCACCAGAGTAACTCACTGTGTGCCATGCCACTAGAGATGGTCGAACTATTGAAAGTTCGGTCCGTTTTCGAACTTTCGAACTATTGTTAAAGTTCGAAAGTTCGAAAACGGACCCATTAAAGTCTATGGCAGGCAAATAGTTCGAAAAGTTCGAGTCAAATACTACTAAAATATTAATGGTAACTTAATGTAAATGGCTGAGGGACCTGGGAAATGGTCTGGGGAGCATGTTCCAATATCCAGGACTTAAGTAAAATTGATTTTACTCTCACGCGCGCTACTTTCGAGCTTTCGCGTTCGAACGTTCGAGGTAACATGGACATTTTACACGCAGATTCGATACTCGCGTATAGGCTGTAATGGAGACTTTACTCGCAGATTCGATGTTCGCGCCTAGATACCATGTACATTTTACTCGCGGATTCGATACTCGAACGTTCGAACATTCGATAAATCATCGAAAGTCCGGGAAATATCGAAAGTCCGTGTCCGAGATAGTTCGAGAAGTCCGGGTCCGTTCGAACTCGAACAGTTCGGCTCGAACTCGGGTTCGAGTTCGAGTTCTATGCCATCCCTACATGCCACCCATAATCCTTCCATAAAGCAGTGATCTGGTACAAATTGGTTGCAGCGGTGCTGGTTAGATTATTAGGGCAAATCTATTATTATAACATGATGCTGTGAGGTACCTTCTGTTATAATATATGAGGTACAATCACCACTTGCCGTGGTGAATACTAATAAGTATTAACCTAGCATGTTTAGTTTCAACCACAGAGTGTGGCAGGATTGCCTGGGTCTACTCTCAGACCTGCAGGATTATCCTATTTGGTTCCTCTGGAAGCTGGTGACTGTCTAAGTAAAAGTTTAAAATATACCTGTGTAAAGATTCTATATCCACTATATCCACACATAGCAAAACATACACACACATAATTTCCATTGTGCACCAACTGGCACACTTTTGCTAGTATATATACTATATTTCTATGGGAGGTCCTATGCCTTTAATATAAAGCACTGGATGGCCTCTTCCCTCATTTTAAAAAGCCAAAGGGCTGGGGGAAGTGAGAGAGCCTATTATATGGATCCAGTGTGTAAGAATGAGAAATGCAAAGTTTGCTAATCGTAATTGAAGTAAAAGAAATGTAAAAAGGTCAGAAGTTAGGACCTTCCAGACTGGGGTTACCTTGACGTGATTGGAAGGCTTTTCATTCATGTGATCACAATAATGTATATTAAAACACCTTTGTTTATAAAGTATGCCAGTGTGCAGATAATATGATATTGTATGGGGCCTAGGAATGTGCATTGATTATCTTTTCTATGTTTGTATATATAAATATATATATATATTTATTGTTAATTTATTTATGTCTATATCGCACTTCCAACATATTTTTATTCTTGGTCTTTTAAGTATATCTGTTGTATTCAATTAGATCAACTGGACTTGAAATGTAGTTGATCTAATTGAATACAACAGATATACCATGACCTGGATGAATGAGAACCTTCACAAGCATACGTCTTTTAAGTAGTTTATGTCACATAAGTAGGGGAGGATTGTGTACACTATAGCTTCTAATTAGTAGTCATCCTCACTTTCAGTGATTTTATATATCATTCTATTAATTAGCACAGTGCACTTTATCTTATTCGGTCAGTGATAGTCTGGATCTTCTACTCTCCACTGGAGTAGTTGGTGGTTTTTGACACACTGGAGTAGGTTTTGTTTGGGGGTGTGTTGGTGGGCTGGTCTTGATTCAGCGGTTCTGATTGGTGGTTTCATGGTGATCATGGATTGGCAGGTTTGGGTCACATGTTTGGAGGTGTGGTGATGGATATTTAAGGAAGTTGTATTCGTTGGTTCAGATGTTCTATAAATTTATGTTTGGTTTGATTGTAAGACCCGTGAGTGTGCTTGCTTCCTCCGATACCTATATTATATCCTTTGGGCTGCATCCGGGCAAGTTGATTGTGAAGGCTGGGAGTGTGCGCTTATTATGGCTTGTTCATTTATGTTCTGGCAGTAGCACCCCATTCAAAGACTGATTTATTTACCACTTCTTCTGCTTTGTGACTACACTCTATACCTAAGTATGGCTGAGCCTATTGCAACCATGATTGATGTCGATACTGATCAGAAATTTTATTCTACTCAAGACGACGCTGCACGCATCTTATTCAGTGAGTCATCCTCCAAGTTTGATATTTTTCGGGCAAAGAACTCTTTTATCAATGGGTAAGGCTCAAGAGGAATGAAACAGATTTTACACAGCACATTCATATTACCATCAGTATAAGCGAATTCCAAGGTGTTTCTGGGTTAGGAATACACCCACAATTGGAAGAATGGATGCCAAGTTTTGCACCCACTAGTGCGGGATTTTGAACAAATGCTCTATGGACCTATTACTTCTAGTAATTGAACATTCTGGATAGGAACTAACAAAAATAAAAAATGAGATCAAAGAACTTAAAGAACACCGATTGGGTTAATTAACTTAAGGAACAGATAGAGAGATATCAAGATGACTTAATTGCATTTAAGACATATAAACTAAAGAATGTGGATCAAGATTATACTGACAAAAGGGTCTACAGTTGGTTATCGGGTCAGCGGCCCACTATTTGGATTAAGGGTCGACAAAAGCAAAATTTTTAAGGAACATTATTCATTGTTGATAGTTCGGGGGACTTCTCTGAGGAGAAAGTGAATCCCCCACCAAATATTTACAAAGAGGATCAGACACCCAAAGCCAGGGTAACAAATCTCAAAGATCTATGAGAAGGGCAATTTCAAGGGAAAAACCGACCAGATCCAGCAGACAGTGATCTACAATTTAAGTAAACATGTCCTCACTCAAGCAGAAGAAAATTTGCTTTATAAGGGACTTTCATTTGTTCCCAACAATAGATTTAAAAGGCTATGTAACGAGAGTCGCTATCTCTCTCTAGTGCCCCCTTTAGGCAATGCACTGAACAGATAGTGGCTCTCAGTGCATTATGACTGGAGTTTGCGTTTTGCGAATATTTAACACCAGCTATCTGCTGGGGTTAGAGATTATGTCTTAAAGTGGCTCAGTACATTGGTTGCGTCAGTTGCGTGACACAATTTTTGCATAACATTGAAAGTGCCGTTAGTTGTGGCTTAAAGTCATGTTAACGATTGATACATTGGTTCACGTGATTTTACGACACAAATAGCCGATAACAGCTCTCGGTACATAGCCCTATTAATGCCTTCAATACCGAAGTTGACTTGGAAAAGGAAATTGAAATTTATGAATTATTTTAAGAACTCTACCTGTGGTCAAGGTCAAGGTGGACCCAATAGAGGTCCTGGGAAGTCCACTAAAAAAATCCAAGTATGAACTACCCAATACACCTGCTTTGATCAAAGTTTTCTCTAACCTTGTCTTAGATGATATTTATGAGTTGGGTCAAAATAACAAGGATGTGACCTTTGACAATTTGTCCAAATCTGAAAAAAAGCCATTAAAACGCTTATTGATGACAAGGACCTCATCATTCATCCTGCTGATAAAGGTGGGGAGGTAGTCCTACTGGATCGGGTTAATTAGATTACTGAATTAAAACAACAATTGACAGATACCAACACATACCAACCTTTGAGTGTTGACTGGTCAATTGAAGGTGTTGTTGGACCAAAAGATAACCGAGATGTTGGAAGCAATTTGGATTGCCCCTGATGTTGTTGAACATTTAACTACAGCCTTCCCACATTGCCCATTGATATATACATTACCTAAAATTCATAAAACACTGCATAATCCCCCGGGCCACCCTATTATGTCAGCTCGTGCCTCATTATTTCAACCAATTGCGAAATATATTAACACATTTCTTCAACTCATTGTCAGACAAATGGATTCATTTATTCTGGATAGCACTCATTTCTGACAATTTCTAAAGGATATCGAAGTGACTGAGGAGACCCTATTAATGACATGCAATGTCACGAGTTTATACACAGTCATTCTCCAAAAAGATGGTGTTAATGTTTGTAGGTCAGCATTAATTGAGAATCATCAGAAGAATCCACCTATTGAAGCACCTATGGCCCTACTAATGTTCATTCTTACAAATAACTATTTTCAGTTTGACACAACCTATAATAAACAAATTTGATATCCATCTAATATCATCCTCTACAAACGCTTCACAGACTATATATTTTTTATATGGAGAGGTGATGAAACAAGTGCTGCCCTACTTGTGTATGAAATTAACCGTCTTCCCATATCCATTAAACTGACATCTAACATCACAGACCGGGGACTTTTTGGACGATCACAAAACACCAAAATAATTTAGTGACTACATTATTTTACACAGGCAAAGTTGCCACCCGTCTTCATTGATAAAAATCTATCCCGTTTAGTCAGTTTCTTTGAGTAGTCTGCAATAACAAGGACAAAGAAACTGCTCAAGAACAGATGATCAATTTAAAATCTAGATTTCTCCAAAGGGAATATTATTAGGGTGATTTGAATATGGCGATGGAAAGAGTCTGGTGTCATGTAAATGATGTGGTCCCTAGGGACTTCCAATCACAGAATACAGTGAGATTTTTTACTGAATACAATCCTAGCAGTAAGGTGTTAAGACAATCAATGGACAATCATTGGAATCTCGTTAAAAGAGATAAATCACTTCCATTTCGTAATATGGAATGGATCTCCAACATACCTACCAACATGGTAAAACTTTGAGATCATTATTGGTCAAAACTGACATTCATATACCAAGTACCGTGAAAGTACTGTGAAGGCTGTTACAGGTGTTCCAATTGTACTACCTGCAATGGGATGCTATCTGGAACAACCTTTCCTCACGCACACACACTGGAAAAAGAAGGCAGACTATTAGGAAGTTTATGGGAGCTTGGTCAGGCATTGTTGATCTGACCCAGGAGTTATCATCAACGATGCCCAAGCAAATGGACGACTGAGATCCCATACTGATATTCGGCCAAAGCAGCCATTTGTATACATTGTGTCGCAGAGGATGATGGGAAACATGATAGAGAGGGAGTTTCAAAGATCAAATTGCTTTTGCGTATTAGTATTTAAAGGGCAACAATACTCTCCCAAACCCCCCTCCCACCCCTAATAGTACCAAGGGTGACAACCTAAACTGCTTGATAGAGTGGATCCTCCCACTGATAAAATGCAGTCAGACTGACATTACAAGGTACACTTTGGGGCAGGAATAAAAAGTGTATCTGTTTAAACACTTTACAAACTGTCAAAATTCTTTGTTAGCTGACTCTACACATATATTTATTTTTGTTCAAAATGAATACCAATTAGTTTTGCTCTAACAATCATCCACAAAAGTATTTTTGCTGTAGACAAAAAAAATTTTGTAACACAAAATAAAAAATGTGACAAAAGAAGAATCCAAACATTTAAAAGAACCTAAGAATTTTTATCTTTTTTTTTGTTTTTTTTTAGTGTTTGCGGTAATGCATAAAATTGTGTTTAGGGATGCCATGATACCATCAACACTACTGCATTTGTATACATTGTGATAATGCACCCAATGAAGGTCTATGGGAAAGAGAATAAAACATAACCAACTGCATTAAACTTATACAAATGTATAGTTGTGTGTTTGGCATTTGACCCAAAAACACACTGAATACAAAAACACTACAAAACGCACTAAAATAGAGATAAAAATGCACTGCAGAAACATGCTAAATCTCACTGTGATGTATTGCCTTTTTTTTTTTTTTTACTGTAGTGTGAACATAGCTTGGAACAAATCAATCTCCAAGGAGCCGTGCAACCCATCATGAAAAAACCTTCTTTATTAGACTTGGCTCCACCATCCTCTGCTGGTAAGCATTTTCCCATTTACCCCTTGCAACCTCCACACAGGATTTGAATTTACATGAACTAGTGAGGGCTGGGGGTGGTTCCACCCATTTCTACCGATGGAGGAAGTAGGTTTCATCTAACATTATTACTTTTTGCTCAGTGGCAGTGAAATAAACGTTGTTTCCTATTTGCTAACTGTGTGAACATAGCATAACTGTTATGTAACTATACCCTATATTGTATTATTATGTTTAGTAACCTATTCTTACCTGTTTAGAAAGCAACTCCTTGCATAATGTGTAAAGAGTGATAAATTTCCTGGCTAGGGGTCGAGCATCAATGAACCCTTCAGCTACTAGCATTATTTCACAAATTAGCATAATGTCTGGAACAACCATGGCACAAGGTCTGAAACAAAAGATTGAAAGTATATATGTTACAAGAATAAAACATGTAATACAAGAGCGACATGTCACCATGCAAGTGTCTAGCCACTGCTAAGATCTGTAGCTGTCCATGAGTCTATTGATATTTCATGTGTAGATCCAACACTGTTGTATTCTTGTAGAACACATTCATGCGCACTTTCTCTTTTTAACATTAGATGGCATAAGAACTCCAACTACTTGCCTGAAAAGAGCCTTGAGATTTTCAGGCAGTTGTGTGCGACCAGCATACCCAGGGTTCATTGTGATAAATATTCCAACAGAATGCTTCAGTGTGATGCTTTCTCCTAGGAATACAAATCTGTCAAGAGGAGAGATACAAGTCATGAAATGTGCTCCTTGCTAAAGATTACTTTTTCATCTAATGTTAGTTATTATTACTAGACAGATCTTCTACTTGCCGTTCTTTCTTGTTCCGAATGGCATCTTGAATGCTTTTGACTTGCACAGCCACAACGGACAGAACTTCTACAGAAATCCTGTTAAACTCATCAAAACATCCCCAGGCTCCTGTCTGTGCCAGGCCCTTATAGATGTTTCCTACAGACTAAAAAACAAATTGTAATGCAGCAGGGAATAAACAGCATTAAATCTCTTAAAATACAGACATTTAACAGGTCCCATTGAACTTACTTTATAATCCATCTGTTCAGAGCAGTTAAAAACATAAACCATCACCCCAAGCGCTCGCCCTAAATCTTTTGTGGTTTCCGTTTTGCCTGTTCCAGCCGGACCAGCCGGAGCCCCACTCATTGTTAGGTGAAGGGATTGTGTTAGAGTAATGTAACACCTTAAAGACAGACACATACATAAAAAGTTTACAATCCTTGCACATATATGGTGAATGTTTGTCTCTAACAATTTTATGATGGAAAACCCTGCCATGACTGCACCCGGGCTGCAACCAGACACTGCTGGTACCCCAAAAACTTAGGAGAGTGGTGAAAAGTGCCACGGAGGAATCTATATAACTGCAAATATATGGGGATACCTTGTCCCTCAGTATGCCCAGTATTTAGCACTGTGGCATTTCCCCAGGGTGGGATCTAAACTCTAGGTTTGATGTCCTCCCCCTGGGTACTTGGGTTTATTGGGAGGGTGTGGGTGGTAACTGTAAAATTGACCTTTTAGTGATTTATGCAAAATAAAAGGAATATGAAATGAGGGTGAGATTAATTCTTCAGTCCCTCTTTAATGTATCAACAGTAATGTATTTTACCAGAAGTTAGGTGTCAAAATATAAAATAGATGATTGAAATATCCTCTAACAAGACTTTTTACCCCATTACCCCACCCAAGTTCATCTTAGGGAACAATGGCTACCCTGAATGCATAGTATTTCTCAGGTCTACATACTAGTTGGTGAGTTAAAATGGATATGGAGCTTTGAGATAACACATGAGATATGCAAATGCTTCTGTATGGTTCTCAAGAAAATTTTTAGCTTTGCAAAAACCAGAGTGCTGTCTTCCAATTCTAATGCATACATAATACAAACAGACACATTGGCTTACCGGTCAGTCAGGGGGGTGATAACCAGTCGAGGAGTATTACCCAGATACTCATAGGAATAGCGAAACTGGGCATCACATATATTTACAAAGCAGTGTTTTTGGTTCTCATCCCAGCGATGGCGTAGTTGAGATAACCAGGCAAAATCTTGGGAACTAGTTACCTGCAGCCCAAATACAGAACATCCGTAAAATTATAACCAAAAATTATAACCAAATAACCAAATGGTCACACCACCAATGGCATATGACCGAACACTCCACATAGCCGATTATCGTTTAAAATGAGCTTAGGTACAGCAATAAGGAAGCCCCAAGTACAATCAATGAAGACAAGTTTTCCTCCCTATAACTGGATAATTGGTGAATATGATAATGAGAGGGTAAGCAATATAAAACACTACACATATTATGTAGCACATTACAATTAGTTCATCCATTATTCATTTTTAGCCATTTCCATCAGGCCCTGTCTAAATTCTAGTGGTCTTCACATGCACCCACACCAAAACTATCCGAATGTTATTATTGTGCGAGAAACCAGGAAACCTGGAGGAACCACACGCAAGCACACACAGTACATACAGTGTGTGTCAATAGGAAGCCCTTGCAAGGGGGGCGCAGCATCACAACTAGAGCTGGAGGTCCCCTTTAAAGTGTAACTGCAATCATGGATCTGATCCCTGTTCTCACTATCATACATTTTTTTTACAGTTTCAGATACTGACAGCTTTAACTGACCGATACTGACAGCACAACAATTTGCACAATCAAGACCATACCCATTCAGTGCTACATTTGAATAAGCATTTAGTTTATTTTTTAACTTTCACAAATAAAGTTTTATAAATAAATATTCTATTTATCTTCTATTCAAAAAAGTTAGTCATTCATAGGCTGGTAATTACAGACCTTTGAGTTTTACTTCAATGATGGGGAAGATTCCTGTACTTGATAAAGGAACATTTTTTAGAGTATTGTATGTTTCAAGGACTGACCATTGTAGTGGTAGTAGTAATCCGCATGGATTTATTAGGAACAGATCTTGTGAAACTAACTTGCTTGGCTCTCATGAATAAGTGAGTAGAAATTTGGATTCTGGTATAGCATATGTAGTATACTTGGATTTTGCTAAAGCTTTTGATACAGTCCCCCATAGGCAACTTACAGTATGTATAAACTAAGGTCTGTTGGTCTGGGGTGGCACATTTGTACATTGATAGAAAATTGGTTGATGGATTAGATGCAATCCATCAACCAACATCAACCAAATCAAAGTTGTAAGTGGGGTGCCACAGGATTCTGTGTTGGGGTCACATCTTTTTAATCTGCTTATTAAAGGGTCTAAACATACTCTTCTTCAAGGTTGCTGTATTCCTCCTCCTGTCTCCTCACGCTTTTAGCTCCGCCCCCACGAGATGTGAAATTCCTTTTGCTAAACAAATACTTTTTTCCGGACGCAGAGCATAGGCCTGACGTCACCATGAGTGTGTGCGCACGTGCTTGGTCATGGTGTGATGACATCACATGCATGCACACTCATGGCAACGTTGCTCTGCGACCGGTTAAAATATTTGCTTGGCAAAGGAGGAATGGGAGGGGGCTAGAAGAAAAAAAATAACTTAGCCTAAGCTATCTAGTAACGCTGAGTTGGATTTTCAGTGTACATACCCTTTAAGGATTTGGAAGCAGGTATTGTCAGCAAGGTCTCTGTGTTTGCGGACGACACAAAACGTTGTTGACCATTAAAAGCTATATATGATGTGCATTTATTGCAGGTGGATCTAGATAGATTGTCACAAGTGGCAGATAAGAATCAATGTTGATAAATGTAAGGTGATGCATTTTGGACTTACTGTAAAAAAAACCTTGTACTTTATACTATAAATCCTTTACACTTTAAATGCCTCTGTGTTAAGTGAATCTCTGTTGGTAAAGGATCTTGGTATTTTGGTGGATGACAAACTAAAATGTAACTAGCAGTGCCAGATGTAAACAGCTAGAGACAGCACAATATTGTCTTTTATAAAGAGGGGTATGCATTCAAGGGAGAAAAATATTTGCAAAGCTCTGGTAAGGGCTTATTTCGAATATGTTTTGGCATCTTGTGTACCAAAAGGACATCTTGGAAATGGAAAGGGTTCAGAGAAGGGAGACTAAGCGAACTGGGGGTGCTTGAATATGAAGACATATTGGATAAGTTACAATTATGCATACTAGAGACAAGGAGCTTGCATGGGGATATAAATACATAAATGGGGCATTCAATAAACTGGGGCATTGTTCACCAGAACATGTCAGAGGACCTGCGGACATCCCTTAAGACTGGAAGGAAAGAAGTGTGGTCTTCAAGTATGGAAGGTTTTTTTCACTGTGAGAAGGGTAAAGCTATAGAACGGGTATTCATTTGGATATGGTGATGGCAGATTCATTGGGATGAGTTTTTAAAAACAAAGAATATTGCATGTTACTGGTATTGATACATAAAGTTGATCCAGGAAAATGTTTCAAATGCCACTTTGAATCAGAAAGGAATTACCCTTCCCTTTATACCTTTATACTGTTGTTTTTTGTTTGTTTTTTTGCCATCCTCTGGATCAACTGTTAGGCAGGAAAAGTTATTGCTGAGTAGGTTGGACTAGATGGATGTACCATATATAATCAGGTATAAGCCGCGAAATGTTGCCTTTTAAAATCATCCTGAAATTGTCCCCTTAGCTTATACTTGGGTCTGGGATGATCTGGATGCTTGAAGGAGCAGCTGGACAAAAACACATTGCCCTGGGAAAACAAAAGCTGTACCCTGTAACACACAGAATCCTCTTGATTTTGGTGGGTTAGGTAATTGTTGTCCTGCTCACTCAGATCAGCCCAGACTGCAAGTGAAATGGAAAAAAAAAACGTGAGAAGTAACAGAATTCAACTAACTTTTCTAAAGGAGGGGTTTTTAATATTTACTGTAGGCTGCACAGAAACGTATGCAGGGCAAATCTGTGTTTGGGTCTATGTGTGCAACTTTCTCTGGGGCTGTGTATTGGACTTTCTATGGGGCTGTGCATGGGACTTTCTATGGGACTGTGTATGGGATTTTCTATCGGGCTGTGTATAGGACTTTCTTTGGGGCTGTGTATAAGGCTTTCTATGGGGATGGGTATTGGACTTTATATGGGATTATGTACAAGGCTTTCTATGGGGCTGTGTATAAGGCTTTCTATGGGGCTTTGTATTGGACTTTCTATGGGGCTGTGTAAAAGGCTTTATATGGGGTTGTGTATGGAACTTTCTATGGGGCTGTGTATTAGACTTTCTATGGGGCAGAGTATTGGACTTTCTATGGGGCTGTATATCGGACTTTCTATGGGACTGTCTGTGGAACTAACTATGGGTCTGTCTATGGCAGAAAGTCAATCAGTTTTACTATTTTTTTTAGGTAGCAATAAGTACCTCGGCTTATACTTTATATAAACATATGTCTTTATTCAGCCTAAAATACTATACTATACTACAGTATATACAATTAAAGTTCCAAAACCTTAAATAGGGTTTCTATGTTAAGAAAGTCTATACAGTTGATGTGCACAAAATAGGCAATCACTGATTTCCTTCTTACTGAGAGGGAGTGTGACCTTAAAGGAGCACTACACCTCTCTTTTTAAACTTGGGTGACCTCTGGGATTGTGTCTTCTGCTTCCCATTTCCCCAACATATCACCCAAAATGTCACAAGTTTATAATGATTAAGTTACACATTTTGGAAAAGTGCTAGTTTAAGTGGTTATGAAAATTACTATATGCAGAATAGTTTTAAAATTTAATCAAATTATAACATAAGCAATGTAATAATTTAAATAAATGAAATCTTCTTATGTAGAAATCTTTGGTTTGACCCCATCTCAATATAAAGTGCAATTTCGATCAAACTTTTAAGGGAATATATTAAAGGTTTCAGACCATCTGGTATTGTAAATATTGATTAGGGTAAATAATGCTAACAAAAATTCAGAGATCTTCTTTATTTTTGTCATGCTAGTGGTATAAACCATTGGTATTTACTGCAGGATCTTACTGATGGTATTTACTGCCTGTGCTAGTTAACCCTGGAGGTAATTAGGCATACTTTTCCATACTGGAATTTTAAATGGTAACTTCCAAACTAATAAGAATTATATAAAAGGTCTTCCATCGTACCTTCAAAATAAAACCTAAATCTCATCTCTAGATAAAGTTTGTGAGAAGTTATTGCTGCAAAGGTTCAGCAATGTAACTTCCTGGTTGAATGCTTCCTGTTTTCAGCCACGTGACCAGCTTGTAGTCATGTGACCAACCTTTGCCTGCATTAATAGGCTTCCCTTCTCAATTTTTTCCCAGGTACTTCCTGATTTCCCCAGCATTAAGTCCTAACTGAGCATGCTTCTCCCCCGGGCGAACGGCGGGGCAGAGGTCTGGTGATGTTACTCAACCTGCTGGAAGTAGGAAGTTTGAACATTCACCCCAATGTAATTTCTCACAGGCTCCAGCCAGAGATCTGATTGTTGGATCAGTGTAAAGGATATACGGCAGGCTTTCATTTAACCCTCAAATGTTTTGAGGCGACAGTTGCCCTTTAAGCACTAACTGTGTCTTACTATTTAAGTATTTTAAAATATTCTGTATACTATTTTTTAGGCAGTAAAATCCTGATTTATACAAAGCAAAAGGAATACTATAAAGAGGCAAGGATTTGGGGGGATTTTACTACATATTAAAGCATCTATGTTTGAATTTCCATACGTTTTAATAATTTCTGTAAACCATACCTTACTTGTTACAAGTTTAGTCACCACATCTCTGGCATGTACATCAATAGTACATATTGTCATGATTTTTTGTCTGTCACATGCTGAGAGTTCTCCAAGTAACATGGTAATGAGGGCATTTAACTGATTGATCTAGAATGAAGTTATTTAGTTATTAGGGAATATTGCCAAAGTTTAAGCATAACAAAAAAACTCAATAAAATCCAAATATATAATTGTTCAAAATAGTCTTCCCTTTAAGACTTGGTAAGAATTATCTATGCACACAAACAGTTCAATTCAAATAAATTATTATGGCCTCTGTGTGCAATTATTCACAGTTTTATTATATTATTTAGAACAATAATAATATGATTCACATCATTTATATTAGTTTGTAATAGTAAAATCAATCCTAATCTCCATGTATCCGCCCCCCTTAAAGGATAACTGTATTGCCTCAGTGCATTTTTTTAAAAAAACTGCTTTCAAAAGAGTAATGGTATGCAGCCCTCCCCATACAATTTTTTCCTGATTTCGAGCTTCTCTCTGCCTTCAATTAGCCACACTGTGAAGAGGGTGTAACAATTCTGTCTGCTTGTAACTGTCACTCAAAACTAGCATGTAAGAAAACTCTCCTCCGCCCACCCATGATCAGCTTGATTATGTAGGTTGTATCCTAGCAACAGAACAGTTAAAAAGTTTGTTTGACTGGCAGAGGAGGAAGAGGGAGGATGTAACAGACATTCCCACCAGCCAATGACAAGTGATATGTTAATTAGGGCCCTGGGCCCTCTAGGAGGCGGGTTTTTAGCACTCATCTTTGCTGTCTGATATCTAAGGGAAGGCAGCACAGTTGTAAATGAGAGTAAGCGATTTCAGTTGATGGATATGTGGACATGTAATGGGGGTAATGTTATTTTTTTTCATATTGTTGTCCTTTAATCTCAAGAAAATATTGTTAATTGAAGAAGATAACTATTTTAGATGTGCAATTACAAATAGAGTCTGAGGCTGGAGCTGTTATCATAAAATTAGCAGAAAACGGTAGCCATATGATTTAAGATATATAGCAAATGACACAAATGACGGATTAACATTTAGACTTTCTTGTGCCACACAGTAAATCAAGGCCTACTCTGTAATGCTCAATGCAATTCAAAGTATGTAGCCATCAATCAATGACTGCCTAAGGAGTCTATATGTTTCTGGTTAAGCCAGAAACATATAGAATAGGCAAGATAGAGAGGCTGCTCCTAGGTTTTTTTTTCTTTATTTTATTCCCTATCAGTATTTGGAGACATCCTTTTCACACGCAATCATTTTTTGTTTATAAGAGTTGCACTGTTTTAAATATTTGTCATGCTTGAAAGGGTTATTATACTTTATTTAAGTTACCTTGTCCCCACCAGATATTCCTTCTTCTGCTTAAATGAAAACAACATTCCTTTGGAGATGAACCCCTTAAAAGTTTCAGTTCTCTAAACTTGCAGCTGGTTATTTATTTCCTTTTTTATTCATATATCATGCAAGAAAGATTAATATAATAAAATATCTCGCTAGTTGGGGGCAATCCCACCACCCGGCCCCCAGTATACGAAGACATCAGCCATGAAAGAGGAAGAAGATAGAGGATCAAAGTGAAGTAGGTTTTTGATTTATAAAATAAATCATTATACAGTACAATGCACTACAAAACATATTGCATATCGGTTATATCTGCTTTACCTGCTTTTTGTTGTAATCTTTAAGAGCAGTTTCATACCCTTCTTCAAGCCTTTCAAAAGCAAATCCAACATCAATGGTCCACCAGATTTGAGAACCAGTAAGGGCAACTTGAGCAGGATAGTCAAACAGCCATTGGTCTCTGGGTTTATCCTCATAAGCTGACAATGCTTCTGATATGTGATAGCGTATGGTTTCACACATAGTTTGTTCTATTTTTTTTAGCCACTGCTCCACCTTTTGAAATGTAATTCCCAACATTTAGATTAAAAAAATCACCCAGTAGAATAGTTTTATGATAAACATATGGAATGTCTGAATGTCTAACAGAATAATTAGTTGACTTAATTTCATGCTTTAAATGTACTGATCCTAGACATTTAAATTGACTATCAGATTTTAATTAAGATTACCAGTGGTTGAGTGTGAGAGTATCCAACAAAAGATATGGGGGAGCACACTAATCAGGTGAATTCACAAATATTTATTATAACAACACATACAACGTTTTGGGACGCCCTGTCCCATCCTCAGGTACACCCTGTCCCTTACCTGAGGAAGGGACAGGGCGTCCCGAAACATTGTATGTGTTGTTACAATAAATAGTTGTATACCGGATATGATATGCCCTGAACAGGATTAAGGTCAAACAAGTTGAGTAAGATATATATTTTATTTCTAGCTTCCGTAGATGTTTTTTTTTAATATAGGGTATGTCCACCACCCAAAAAAAGTTCTCATTTGTTAAGCACCCCCCAAAACCTCAACCTCGCAAGGTTTTTACCTTTCTAAGATGTTAAATAACGGGTCTTACCAGCCTTTGCTCCTTTGGCGTTCTTTTGCTTGCTTCCATGCCTTTTCAGAGCACAGAAGCAAGAACAAGGGACCAGACTGGCAGTGGCGCTTGTGATTGTCTGAGTTTTTTTTGGGGGTAGACATACCCTTTAAGAGATAAGCTCTGAATTATAGTGCACAGTTTGTATTATAGTGCACAGTTTAACATAAAGATAAATTAACAGTTACCTGTCCAAGGCAAGAACAGTTATACCTAAATGGAACAAACTCATTTTCTTTGCTGTACATCCCTAGTGCTTCATTTTCACTATTCTCTTGAAATTGTAGATCAACAATGTTGTCAAAGAGTTTGGCTAAATGACAGATCACCTGAAACAAGGAAAAAAGCAAAGTTTTCAAATACACAACCAAACACAAAACACATTTCTTAAATGTCTTTTTTGTTCCAGTCTAAATTATATCCCAGTCATGTATAATAATTACCAGCAATACTCAATTTATTGGGTGCTCAAGAGTTCTATGGATTACAGATAACCTGCTTCTTATATCTGTGACCTAAACATGACATGTCCAGCGTCCCACGTGTGGGTGTCCATGTTCCCCTCAGTCCCCCTCCATCTTTTCACCACACTAAAATTGTTGTTGATTGGAGTTGATGCCTATCAAAATCAGGCAGTTTGGCAGCCTCCTCTGCTTTCCTCTCATGGGATTTGGAGGAGAGGAGACTGCCTGATTTTTGAGCTGGCATGCCTGATGACATCACCTGCACACACGCACCAATGTAAATGGGCGTGTGCGCCCACAGCACAAGACTAAAGGAGCGAAATAGTGAGGTCGACTACGTGACTCTGCTTAATGAATCACATGGGGGAGGTCCTGCTACAGGAAGTTCAGCACAGAGCTAACAAACCACTGCATGTAGGGGAGGGGGATAGACATAAATAAACACCACCACATTATTTCAGTATTATACAGCCACCCAATAACAGCGAATTGGAAAAACAGTGTACTTATTCTTTAATTGTTTTTAACCCATGTTATTAATTTTTTAACTTTTTGATTAATTGAATGAAATAATTATTGCATATTTTGTACTTAGGAGTGTGCATGGATTCTCTCTTTCTTGTTGTATTTATACTTATAACATGAAGCTGATACTAAAAACCATGACATAGGATCATTTTTCAAGCATTTGTAGTGAAAACTCCTTTCAAAACTAATTTCATGTATAAGAACGAAAGCAAATTTATAGTCCAGGGTAAACTTTGACATCATGTGGTTTAATTATTGATCTTTGAAAAGTAGGAGTGAAGATATTTCTCTAAGCAACAAATTCTCGATAGATAGCCATTGTCTGTTTATGAAAGGTATAGTGTAAATCTTCTTCATAATTATGTAGTTGAAGCAACACAGAATAAATTGGTCTTTAGCTGTCACACAAGTTGGCAGATTATTGCTAGAGGGAGGATACTGTATCAATATGACAGTTAAAGAAACTCATGAAAGCTCATTACCATTCTTAACAGATAGGTCACTGACACTATGAAAAACAACATTGAGCTCTAAACATTACTTATCATCAGTAGATAAGATCCTTGTGATCTGTGATCCATAGCAAGCTTTGTCTATTGTCTCTCTTGTTACTAATGTATGTCAGGTCCTTGGTCATATGCCCATCAAGAAAACAGGTCTACTAAAATGTCCTTCACAATGACAGATCTAGGGTGATAAATGTCATTAATGATATATGATTTCAAGAGCAGGATTTGCTAAATCAAAGTTAGAAATGATCACTAACTTTTATAATCATGCCATTTAACTAACAATTAGTAGATTTTCTCTAGGAACATTTTACGTTAATTTTGTTGTTGTAAAGTTCTCTAGCATTAAAGTGCACACATGAAACCATTGCTGTATGCCATGTGCACTTGCTGCATTCTGTACTGATTGTTCTTTTCTGCTCTATGTCTACTAATCACAGCTAGCATTGTAAGCTTCATGAAAGCACTTTCACTCATAAGGATTTCTCAGCACTGAAGCAGATCACTGTCGAATTACAATATCAATATTATCTTTACGAGTAGCAACTTAGTTATAAATCAACTCAAACATGAAGTGACCTTCTGCTGATTCTGTAATGGGCCAATTCCGTGAATTCCAATATACTATATAAGCTACTTAGAGGATCTTTGAACAGTCAAATATAGATGGGCTAATTTAGTCTAATTGTTTCTCATAGTTAAAAACAAGACACATTATGCCTAAAAATCATAGGTTATATAAAGGAAGAAGTGTCTGATAATGCAAAACTCGGGTAAGAGTAAGAAAATTGTTTCTTACTCAGGGATAGACATAAGGACTTCATTATTATATATCTCTAAGGTTTCTCTTACTTCTTAAGAACTATTTTACATTAACCAGTCTAAAAAAAACCTTTATAGCTTCCTAATCTGTAGGGATGCAAGCCGCCCCCGGCTCCTCTGATTGCAGCAGAAACCCAAAGAGACTTTGTGCACGCTCAGTGGAGAAATCCTGGTTAGAACCCCTAGTCATAGATTGCTGTAGCCATATTAATCCAGTTGAATATTGCAAAAGATAAGTACTGTAGTGTATAGTGACACTGTTATGGACTAAGGCTGGGTACACACCAACCGAGTTTTTGTCCTGACCAAGTGTTCGCTACTAGCTAGCGCTTGGTTGGGACAAATGACTGTTGGTCACGGCAATAGTGGCCACTGGCAACAGTGTGCACGACTGATCGTGCGGTTCCCTATGGGACATGATTTACTGATAGTCCCAATCGCCTGCTTGTCCGATACGTATGAACAGGTGCCACAGCACTATTGGTCGGTCGGAGAGAAATATCTGCTGTGTACCCAGCCTAACAGATCATTTTATAGACAATCTTTTGATATATATATATACTTCACTCTTCCTTGGGTCAAGAAGAACTGAATAACAAAGATCTTTTATTTCAATCTGCCCGGATCGATGTAACATCCTAAACCTGCATCCAGATTGGAAAATTGCTTCACTGACACTAAAAGCAGCAAAAACACAGCAACTGGAATAACAGCTTCATATTTACTAAGAAAGACCACAGAAAGAGCATTAATCAGATGTAAAAACAAATCCAGTAATTGATCATCTCCCATCCCATGACTGCTTAACCCTTTACCATTAATTTAACTAAGATTCTTTTGGTGAAATCCTTCACTCCCTGTAATTACAGACAAATTCAAATACCTGCTACATTATGTCAAATAGAAGGAACTGACCAACCTGCTTCTATCCACAGAAAATAAATACATTACATAGTTACATAGTTACATAGTAATTAAGGTTGAATAAAGACAGACGTCCATCAAGTCCAACCTATTCACTTTTTTTTTTTTTGTTTTAACCCTACCTAACAGTTGATCAGAGGAAGGCAAAAAACCCCAGCTAAAAAGGGGAAAAAAATTCCTTCCTGACTCCAGACGGCAATCGGAAAGTATCCAGATCTATATGCATTAATACCAGTAATTCTCAATATTTTTTAGTTTTAGAAACATTGATCTTAAAGGGTAAAAACAATCTCCACTTGTTTTCTAAGTTTTCGTAATCCAGTTCTATTGAAGAGAGAACGGGAGGTAAAGGAGCTGTGCCTTACCTTCCATTCTTCAATAGAACACACAGGAGCAGGAGAGAAGGTAAGAACTTACCTGCTCGCCCCCCGGTGCGTAGTCTGACAGGTCCCGACGGACCTTGTCTTCTATGCACATGCGCGTTCTATGCGCATAGAAGACAAGGTCTGTCAGGATCTGTCAGACCAAGCGCCGGGGGAGCGAGCGAGCAGGTAAGTTCTTACCTTATCTCCTGGCTCCTGTGTGTTCTATTAAAGAACGGAAGGTAAGGCACAGCTCCTTTACCTCCCGTTCTTCAATAGAACTGGATTACGAAAACTTAGAAAAACGAGTGGAGATACCCTTTAAGACATTAAAGAACGTATGTCTTTATTCAACCTTAATTACTATGTTACTATGTTACTATGTAAAATAAAGTGAAACAGAGAGTGAAATGACTCCCCAAGCCTTCCATATAGTTATGTATGATGACAAGGTGGGATCCAATAAACCGTTAACAGTGATTATTCCAGTCTGTTCATACTAAATCCAAGATGTAGGCCAGGTGAAACTCCATTTTCACCAAAAACCGGAATGAAGAACCAGCCATTGTGTTCTTAGCCCCAGGAATATACATTACTTTAGACCATGAGGTATGTTGGTGGCTTTATAACTAGCTAAGATTTGGATGTTACTATTCACATATACCACCACCATATTATCTGTCTTTAACACTTGTTCTTTTTTTTGCCTACTGTGGTCTCCCATTGGGAAGAATTCTAGAAGGTTTTGTCAAACCTGCATTTCCCCACTCTACCAGCCAAGCACCTTACCCCAGTCTCATTTTCAGAAAGCCCCATAAACCTTAGATGATGCTGCATCCATAAATAGCTGTATATCCTGGTTGGTAATAAAATCCTTTGCCAACATGACCTCCCATTATGGCTTTGCCACACTGAGATCCTTACCTAACCAAATGTGAAAATTAGAGACTGAAACTTCTATTATTAGATCACCGAACCTTCTATTAAATCTCTACTTACCAGCATTATACGAGTTTCATAGTTAAATGTCTCAGTGGATTGTATGTCACTTTAACTTAGTATAGAAAAATATTGTAGTGCCATATTAGTCAAATATATAGCTGTAAAAATAAGAGTACTGTGGACTAACAGTTTATTTAGTTGACAAGCTTTCAAGGGCTAAACCCTCTTCATCAGGTCAGAGCAGTACTGATTTAAACAAAGGTTTAACAAAGTAAAAAGCCAGTTCCAAAAGAAAATAAGATAAGCAAAACAACAAGGAGGGAGACTAAAAAAAAGAAAAAAAAAGAAAGAGCAAAAGGTGCCCAGGAAAGTGTAGAGGGCAATAAAATGAGAGGAGAGATACATAACAGAATAGTGAAGTTGTCAAGAAATGCAAGGATGGAAGAGAAGGCAGGGAAGACCAAAAAAAAACCCCCAACAACAAACTGTAAGAAGCAAAATGAGACAAGGAAAATGTAGAGGTAATAAAAAAAGGGGAGATAACAGAATATTGAAGTGGTAATGTGAATAGAATGGGGGAGGAAGAGTAAGGAAAGAGGGGAGAGACGGGGGAAGAGAAGAAAAAAGGGGCCCCTTTCCTTACTCTTCCTCCCTCGTCCTATTCTCATTACCACTTCACTATTCTGTTATCTCTCCTGTTTTATTACCTCTACATTTTCCTTTCCATTTTGCTTCTTACGGTTTGTTGGTTTTTTTTGTTTTTTTGGTCTTCCCTGCCTTCTCTTCCCCCCGGCATTTCTTGACAACTTCACTATTCTGTTATCTCTCCTCTCATTTTATTGCCCTCTACACTTTGCTGGGCACCTTTTGCTCTTCACTTTTTCTTTTTTTATCTTCCCCTTGTTGTTTTGCTTATCTAATTATCTTTTGGAACTGGCTTTTTACTTTGTTAAACCTTTGTTAAAATCAGTACTGCTCTGACCTGATGAAGAGGGTTTAGCCCTCAAAAGCTTGTCAACTAAATAAACTTAGTCCATAGAAAATGTATCACAGTACTCTTATTTTTTACAACTTTAACTTATTAACCAGTAGAGTTATTTTAATTAAATACCTAATACGTATTTAGTATAATAATAAGCTTAGAAAATTTGTCAAATTCACAAAACTGAATCTTGTTTCACAGCAGATTAGTGTTTCTTGTGATAATAAAAAATCTGCTGGCAGTAATATACAGTAAATGTTGTATAACCTAAATTAAATCCAACCCAATACAAACTACCCATTCCCAGAACAGGGTGAAATTGTAAAAATTGACATTGAGCAACCCACAGGAAGCTTCTTATTACAATAAAATATCCATCACAATGAAACCCCAGTAGCCAGTGACACTGGATTTTACCCTATCCATATAAATCCTACAAACCCATTACCAGTAGTGAATGATAGGGGATGGATCATCCTATATGAACCTTTATCTTTCTTGGTACCAAACCCAAAGTTGACACCTTGAATGTAGGTAAAGTATATTCCAAGATAGGGCCCTACTTGTATTCCAAGGCTAACACCATTTTATTTAATCTCTGACTGTCTCTAGAACCTCTGTGACTGATTTTACATAATCACCCAGGGAAACTGTGGGATAAATGTTATTAAAGGGAATATGGAAACCTTCTTCAAAACCCGCTCTAATTAACCAATCCTTTTCCTGGTTTGTGACCAAGGGCAACATTTTTTTTTAATTTCCCATTTGCAATATGACCCATTATAACCCAGCATGTGATTTTTTTTATTCAGTTGCTGTCTAGGAAAAGTAAACTTGGTAAACTTAGGAAAAGTAAATTTGGTCTGGACACTAACCTACCTTGTATTTTGGCAACACCTCCCTTTTACACACCTCAGACATATTTAGTTTAGTATCAACAGTAAAATTGTAGGTCTAACAATAGAAACATTAACAGTAGAACAGAAACATTAATATTCAATGCAGCTGAACCAGGTTGTACAAGCTGGAGTAGTATATGAACTGCAACTTAACCCTACACATTTGCCATTGACTTTAGGCCTTGCAGCTGCCATGATAACCAGTGTATTAACAGGAACTGCTGAAGGCTCAGCGACATTAACTACATTAACTATATGAACTTTACATGAGGCTCCCTGTTATTTAGAGTACAAGAGAGCAAATTTATCGCCTCTCTAAATGAAACCTTTGGATTGGATATACTTGCCTTTCACAATGGCAAATGCTAGTTACTGCTGGGGCCAAGGGTTACTGCCCAATGAAACTTTATACTACACTGACCAATCAAAACTTGCTAAATTCTATTCACTGTCAGGCTACCCCCCGTCCATGTCTGTCAGTTCTTATAGAGCTTTACATTTAAAACATTTAACTTACTATTAATGTCTCAGGGACTTGGAAAATGGTCTGGGGAACATGTATCAATGCCCAAAATCTTTTTTTAAAGTCCAGTACCGTAAACCTCATGCACTTCCTGTTTTGGCATTTCCCTTAGTATTTTTGAGATTTCTTGCAATTTTGAAATATTCCTAGTATTTTTATTAAGCCTTGGAACCCCAGAATTATCATTGCCATGGCTAAAAGAGTTTGCCACTGATAAGAAATAGCTGCCATTGGTGAAATTGGGACTCGTGGCTGGATCCTTTTCAAACATTTTCGTAAAAATGGAAAATTAGAAAATCCTTGACCATTCTCTAATTTTCAGAGAAATCCAAAAATCAGGAAATCCAAAGTCCACAATCTGTGGATCTCAGAAATCAGCCCTGGAACTGGGTTTAGATCCGCATTCCGGTCCATCTCTACTCGAGAGCAGTGTAAGTAAGTGGACATGCCCTTCAATACAATTAAATATTACAGTTGAAACAAGAATATTAAGACTTAAGGCTACAATAGGACATTTTTAAAAATACATATATTAATGTATTCAAGAAATTTGTATAACTTAAACTCCATAAAACTGTCATAACGCTACTGTGTTTTTTTAAGCAACTTTACTATGCTGATCACAATAGGTTACAACTTAAACTCACAAAAAATATTTTTTAGATAACACATTTGACAATTAATATTACTGAATCTGTCCTCTTTATAATCCTTTTAAGTCTTCCTTAAAGGGTAACTGTGGTCTTAATACAAGTGTCCTTTATTTCAAAGAGCTCTCTTATACCTTTCAAACAAGCCTTGGATGATGTCTCTAGCTTCTCTGGTTCTTCTTTATGTTTTATTTATTATGTCCTCTTCCTGTGTTGTGTATGGTGTATTTTCTACATCCTATTAGTCTTACTTCTGAATAAAGTCCCCTAACAATACCTTCATAAAGAAAGTTCTATACCTGCTTAGGCTGAGTTCCCTTTGAAAGAATATTCAGTAAATCAGCTGATGAGACAAAGTAGAAACGAGGGAAGGCCAATCGCTTTGTTTCTAGATATTCAGACAGTGCTTTTTCACACAGAGAAAGTCTGGAAAAAGGTTAACATTAGTTTAGTTCTTTTTTAGTATGTTAAATTTCGCTATAGGCCTATTCCATATATCTATTAATTATGCAAGAGTGCAGATTTTCCCCCCCCAATTTTCAACAGACAAAAATAAAAACAGACATTCCTAGATCAGTGAATATTCTATTGTCATAGCATTCCTTTTAAATAATTATCCACAATTTTATATAGATTATTTTTTTAACCAAAATCCCACCAGCTGAGTACAAATAGCAATCAAATCAGCAGACACTTACAGTTGTCATGGAACTAACCATGTACCATAAATGGAGAATGGTTGAGTGAAAAAAAAAATGATTGATATTAAACTACACTGCTTAGAGTTACTAAGTATATTGCCTACCATAACTCCCAAGTCCTTCTCTACTTAATCACCTCTTAACACTATTCCATTTAAGGTATAACTAGGATTCATTTAGTTTTTGCCCAAATGCATTACTCAACATTAAACCTCATTTGTCATTCTGTAGCCCAATCACCTAGGGCCTTATTTTAACTGCTTACTTCGCTACAACATTATTTTGTGAAAATAGTCCAACACCAAAGGGTGATTTTTCACTAAATGATGTGTTTTTACATGCACTGTAGGCTAAGATCTAGGTTACGACTCACCTCTTTATTAGTGTTACTAATAAAAAGCGATTTACCTGAGTTGCAAGTCCTCAAGAACTTTGTGTAGATTAGGCCTGTCTGTTGCATCCAGAACATTTTTAATTTTCTCAGTTTCACACATAAGTGTCTACAAGAAATAATACATTTATTACAATATTCTTCTTTTAAACCATCTTTGTAAATAAGGTTGTAAATGTAGACATTCAAAGCATAGAACCTTTTTGTTTAAGATTTTGGTTACATTAAAGGGAATGCAGGAATTGGGCAGCACATCTTCTTCTAGAAGAGGTATTGAGCTTTGTAAGTATAACGGTTTCTATGTTTTAGGGGTGTGTATAACAACAACTATACTCACCTCTGGTCCTCACCACTGGGTTCAACTTCTAACTCCTGTACTTACCTCTTGAAGTTCTGATCCCTGGCATGCTGTTCTTTACATCCTCTTTCCATGCTGCGAGATGACCAATAGGAAGACATGCTGTTGAACAAGCGTGCCTTCCTATTGGTAAAGCCCTTGGTGAAGTGAGGGAGACAGAGAACAGTGTGTACAAGATCAGAACATCAAGAGGTAAGTACAAGAGTTGAACCCAGTGGTGAAGACCTAGCAGTTTAGGTCCTCACCCAGGGTAGTTTTATAGGGGGGCTCCAGGACACTATACTGTAGTTGTCCTTTAACTATTTTTGTACATTTTGTAAAAGCTCCAATCATAATTGTTTTGCTTTGGTGAATGGTGAGAAGATGAATACTAGAAATTAAATGATTTAGAAATTAACCAGTTCAATGGTTCTCAAACCTTTTCATACTGTAGCACACATCAATGCAAAATTTTGTCAAGGCACAACCGTGTTGGACTATATGCTATAATTACCAATATTTTTTGTGCAGTGTATACGATAATCAAATTTGATTACAACCAAATTTTGATGTAACCAAATTTTACTACATTCACTTCATTCATTCACATTCACACAATCATTGACCACATTGATATTTATCATAATATATATTTTTTTGAGAACAATATAAGAAAAATATATACTGGGGAAAATATTTTCCCTACCAAAATTTCAAGGCACACCTCTAAAGGCACAACAGTATGCACACCCTTTAAAATAAAAGAAGAAGAGACTTCTGGTTAACTGGTTAATCCTAAGCTAGTATATAAGATTGTCGTACAATCCAAATATTTAATAATGTATGATATTACTATCTACCAGTATCTCAGTATGTACAACTGTTTACCCCATTAATTACCTTAAAGTCAGCATCAACGCCTTCAAACCGTTTAGCATCATCAGGAAGCTGATTTCTTATATCCATTGATCCAATAAAAATGCTTTCAAGGTGGGACCAAGAACGCTGAACTTCTATCCAAATATAAATCACCGAATCTGCTTGGTTCAGACGCCTTTGCCAGCTTGTCACTTGTTCAATAAAAAACTCAACATATTTGCTTTGCATAATTGCTTGTAATTGCACCTAAAAAAAACCCCACAGTGAATAGATAATTGTAGCAAGGTCAGGAGAAATGTGTAATACAATTTAATATTCTTCTAGATAATATTTCTATTATAACACATTGCATAATGAAACCAAAGAAATGTCTTTAATATGACAGAAGAAATTGTTGTATAGTAGTGCACCTATAATTTTGAATTACTTACAGGAAAATGAATGCTTATGGATTGCCACATAATTATTCTCTAATTTGCATTGTTCTATGTAACTGTTCTGTGTAATTGCTAGTGGTCCACCAGCAGTGACTCGAGTCAGTGGTATGCAAAAACCACCTCCGTTGTCTAGCAGCCTATTTGTGGATGTAAAGAGCTGTAGCACAGCTAGTTGGGCTGTGTGATACTTGCCCTGCCCTATTTGCAACTATGAAGTGCCCCAGCGGCAACTTTGAGTAGAATTAGGAATCAATCTGGTGTACTAGATTATTGCCTTAAATTCTTCCTAGTATTTAAAACCAGGTAGCCCGGTTTTAGGGACATAATTATAAAGGCAATTTATTATATAATTACAAAAAATGTAATAAGATCATACTCTATAGTTAATTAGATAATCGTCTGGCCTGCCTGAACTTATAAATAAATTGTATTAAAAAGCTAATGAATATATATAAATATAAAATACATTATAGAGATAAAATAGATAGAGATAGAAAAAGAAGGGGCATGGATGAGGGGTCAGAGAAAAAGGGTAAGAGAAATCTCACCTGGAAATGAGAAATTAACTTAAACAAAAATAAGCAGACAATAGAAAAAGAAGAAGATATGGAGGATCTGAAAATAAAGGGGATTTTCAATCTATCAGATAGATTATTAAAACTTCAGAAGCCTCTTTACCAGGGAAAGGGATAAGGTTTGCTCCTAAAAAGTTGGCAGATAAATTTAATGTCTATATAGGTTTGCAAAAGTTTATGCGATCCCTTATTTTAAAGAAATATTTTATAAATGTGGAAAGGAGGAAGGAAATTGAGATAATAAATAAAGCAGGGATTATAAAACCTTCAGAATCTGTAATAAAGGCAGTAGCCTCTCTTGAAAATATGATATGTGATCAAGGATTCTTAAGTAATATGTTCTGACCAAAATCAATGTTCAACCAGATAGGCTTATGAGGTGCTTCTGTAGAATTATTTAGCGCACTGGTTGAAAAGGAGAAATATAGTGGGACTTAAAAAGGATAAAAGTATAGTTATCTATAAGGCTGATAAGAGGGGGGGGAGTAGTTGTACAAAATTACCTTGAGGAGGCATTCCGCCAGTTAGGGGATACTAAAACCTATGACGGTGGGTCTTAATCCATTAAACAAAATTAATGGTCTCCTGATGGGGGTTCTCTAGACAGCACTTGATAAACATATATTCAGGAAAGAGTTTAAATTCTTCTTACCACTTCCGAAAATTCATAAAAGTCTGGAGAAGCCCCTAGGAAGACTGATAATTTTGGGAATTGATTCCCCTACAGAGAATTTATATAAGTTTGTGGACTACTTCTTGTCACCTATCTTTAATAATCTTTCATCTTACTTAAGGGAAACTATGGAAGGACTTAAAGGGCATGTCCATCCCCAAATCTTCATCCCCCCACTACTGGCCCCACTCTGTAGTAAATAAAAATCCTTACCTCACATCCCAGCTCCATATGGTTCTCCTGTAGTCCCCCCCAAAATCCCAAAAACTGCCCACCAGGAGGATAGCAGAGTCCATATAGGACTCTGCCTCCTGTCTCCCCTCCGGGAGAAGTTTGGCATGCGGACTGCAGCCATTCTCCCCCTCCCTCCCCCTCCCTCTCCCTCACGTTTTGGTCTCCCTCCCCCTAGCTCAAAATCCCTATAATATTCTGTAGAGCTTCGTCCCCCAGCCCCAACCGCTATATTTTTATTTCCAGAAGGTAAGTTATGTTTGGGGGAGTTTCTTGGGGACAAAGCTCTACAGAAAATTAAAAGTTTGTGAGAAGGGTGGACATACACTTTAATTATCTGGCTAACATTAAATGGGAACCTGACTATCCATTGGCCAAAATGGACATAACATCATTATATACAGTGATCCCTCACAAAGAGGGTAAGGAGACCTCTGAATAATTCCTAAGGAAGGAGGGAATCTACAATGACACCATGATATGATTTCATATGTCATTTTAATTGCTTCACATTTGAGGGGAGTTATTATATCCAACCTACTGGTACAGCGATGGGTACGATTTTTGCTCCCAGTTACACTGGTCAATTTGTGGGTTATTGGGAGAAGTGCATCTGGGCCGTGATATGCTAATTGGGATTTTCCAGGGTACATAATTGCCACAGATTCTTGTACAAGTCATTCTGAATTGAGAAAGCCAGTCGGATGACTAGTGAAACGTCTTCAAGAACTACATTTCAAGTCCAGTTGATCTAATTGAATACAACAGATAGATAGTTCAAAGATTTTTACATTTTTTCAATAAACACTGTACTGTGATAAGAATTTAGTTAAGATAGTGGGAAATAAGACAAATAAAATTTTCAAAAACCCCAATACACTAAAAGATATCCTTTCGACCAGTTTACTGACAGAATGTAATAATATGGAAATAAGGGAAATCAATATGCATGTTTTAAAGGGTATGTTAAAGTGTGTATAATTATATATTTGTGGGTAAAGGTAAGGATTTTATCACAATAAAAAATGGGTCTGAGTTATGAGTGGGGGGAGGGGCTATGGGGCCCATGAGTGGGCAGGGCCATGGACCCATGTATGGGTGGGGCAAAGGAGGCTGTAAATGAAAGGGCCAGGGGGCCCTGCAAGGGAAGCAGCCAAGGGGGAGACCTGCAAGGGGAGGGACTATGGGGCCCATGAGTGGGAGGGACTATGAGGGCAGGAAATGCAGGGTATCTGGTGATGCTGCTACGATATCTTCAAAACTATGTAACAGAAATAATGAAAGTAAACTGCAAAAATACTCAGGATTTAAGTAATTTTTAAACCAGTCTCCCTTTAAAGAAAATTATGTGAAGATTATTTAACAATCTATAAAGGTCTGATAATATAAGTATGGAAAGGGAAATCCTATTTTTCTCATGGAAAAAGTAAATTGGAATGACTGTTAAAGAGAAAGAAACTTTCACAACATTTTTCAGGGAATAAGGATGGAAGGATTTAAGTTTATTGAAAGGATCAACCCATAAAAAAAGTAAGGATGCAGATTGATGCCACTACCTGAGGAAGCTCTGTGGAGGGAAATGCCAAGTGGAGCTTGGAGCTACCTGAACTTCCCTGCAGGTCTGGACTGCCTCCCTATAAGTGACTTTATAGCCATTGTGGTTTTTAGTGTACAGGAGAGGGAGTTTCATATTTATTAGCTTTTTAATACAATTTTTTTAAAGGTTCGGGCTGGCCAGACGATTATCTAATTAACTATAGAGATTTGTCTAACTTTATATACCTTAGGAGGTGTTTTTTCTTTCAACTCCTCCTCTGAGTTTGTTACATGAGTAGGGGACTCAGGTGCAACTGTGTTGAAGTTTTCAGCAATACTCTGTATATTTTGTATTTTTAAAGGTGCAATATTGCTATTTCATGATACCGCAGCTTTAATGTGGTCGTAAATTATAGTACGAGGTAAGTACCAAATAGAATATTTGCGTGCCTTTTCTTCAACATTTCATCCATTTTTCTACACAATTTTTTTCAGGGGAAATCATTATAAAACCTACGCTACTCGGTGTATTATAAGGTTAGCGTGGGTTTAACACTAATTCTGCGGTGGGGAAATCATTTCCTAAACTTTTTGGAAATAGCGCTACTTAGCCTATATAGAAAAAGCAAATTTAAAATCTGTGCAAACATTTTGAGCAAATCTTAACGCCTTGTCTGTGGGGGTGTAAAGCACACATCTTACTCCCACAATCCCACAATGCTGTAAGTCTTGCAAAGGAGTTTACAGCTACGCTGTAGTGTGCTTTTCCTTACTTCATTGGCTTGAAAGATCCTAAGGCTGGGCACACACGGGGTTATTATTTGTCCCGCCTGAGCATCCGCTGCGAGCGAGCACTCATCCGTGAAAAATTACTGTCAGTTGTGGCAATAGTGGCAGCAGCCGATAGTGCGTGCGGCCAATCATGCGGTCCCATAGGGAACCACACAATCATCCATGATTTACCAACAAACCTATCGCCTGTTAGTCCGATTTGAATGAACAGGCGACCAAGCTCGTTGTTTGTGGTCGGCCGCCCCATACCATCAGATATTTCTGTCCGACCGACCGATCCACGGCACTATTGGTCGGTCTGCCGGAAATATCTGCTGGTGTGGGCCCAGCCTTAGATAACAGCATTCTCTATCCAATAATCAGTCAACTTTCTCTGCCACACCCTAGATGCTAAAACTAGGTTTAAAAATATATATCACCCAATATAAAAGGTTAATTATATATGAGAACAAAAACAACCCACATCATTTTGTGCTTTAACATGTACCCTTAGATAACTTAAAATATAAGAATAGAACCTACAGTACCTTGGAGTACTTATGGATGAGGAAAAAAACTAAATACCTGGTTGTTATCCAGTGTCTCAAAAAGAAGTTCATCAGGCTGAATAAGAGGAGTTCCTGTCCGAAAATGATGTTCATATGAAAATGTCATGGCTGTCCATGTTTGAATGATCTCTGTAAGGATCTTATCACAAAGAAAATATGCTATTGATTTACTTTAAGATTTATCTGCTGTTAGATTCTACTATTTTCAAAATATACCAGGGACCAAGCATAAAACTCATAAATATGACATCCTTTTGCATACAAGTGCACATCCTTTTTTGTTTCCTTAGCTCCAGGGCTAACAGTCATTATATAGTGAAACACATTTGGTTTAGAAAGGATAAACTTCATCAATTTAAGCAGAATATTATAGTAGTAGGAATAAAATCTAAAGGTAAAATATGCAGACAATTGCTTGATCCTTTGCCATGATCCACACTGCAATGCTATACTTGTAAAACATGTCAGCCCCTATCAACTTCTTTCCACTTTATTTTCCTGTACTTGTCTGAGAGAGGTTGCAAATTTATGATGGTTACTTGTCAAATATCTAAATATGTCAACTCAAATTCATAAAAATAATTATTAGTGTTGAGCCTAATGAAAATAAAGATAAAATGAAGAATCTGGCTCAAACGTTTCCCACCTACATTTGCTGAGGGTTTTATAACTTTCAAAAAAATATACCAGTATTATTATTTAAAATCTTTATCATCTCCTATATTTGTGTTTATTATTACCACCAAACAGATTGAAAAAGTTGTATAATACTTCATTTACATTTTTTGTTCCTGATCCTACTGTATTTGTACAGCTATTGTCTGATATTTCACAAGGTTTAATGTAAAGCTGGGACTAGTGCAACATCTTTGCACGTACATAAAAAAAATTAAAAATACTTTAAATGAATGAGGTTAATATTCCCAATGTGAAAAATGTCGCTTTATTACCAAAAAATGTCTAAGCCAACAAAACAAAAGACAAACATCTATCAGGTTAAACCTTTCTATGAAAATCCAAGTAACACAGTCCCAATCAAATGAATAATCAGAGGAAATAATCTTACCTGTCTTTTCCCCCCTGTACACATACAGTATGCTATTGATTCACATGAAAATTTCAATCAAAAAGATATTCCCTTTTACATATGTGCATATTTTGCTTGTCCAAAACATCCAACCCTTTTTCGAAGGCATTCAGGCATTCTGCATTCTAACAACTTTCTGAGTTTGCAATGAACTGCTTAATGAAGGGGTCTCTTCATTAGTTTACCACTGTGTGTAAAGAGACCCCCTCTGTCAATTGCCTGCAAAGCTTGTTAGCGCATGTGCAAAAAGTGTTATTGTTATTATATTTCCTTGCAAGTGTCACTTGTCCTAAGACACAACTCAGTTTTGTATATTGTCATATAGGTTATGTTATTTGAGTTTGTCAATATTAAATCGGATTTTCTGCCAAGTATCCACATTTATTAAAAGTGTACTGCAGTCATGCAAAATTCAATTGTCTATGTTAAAGTTATTTGCATATAATAAAAAAAAACCCAGGACAGTCCCATGATGAACATCACTTACAAAATTGGTCAACCTATAACACACTACACAGGAGTAATATACAGTATACATATAAAAAGTCACCTTTTTTGTTATCACTCCTAAAATGATTACAGCCATGTAACTAGATTGTAAGTTAGGGCCGGGATCTCTTTCTTCATGTCATATGGTTTAAAGGGCATCTCCACCCCTCCTAGAAAACTTAAGTATAATGTAGTGCACCCCCCAAAACCCCCTTTAGGCTATACTTACATTTAGCAGATCTGCACACACAGTCAAATATTTAAAATCCCAGATCCACCGGCGCTTGGTCCCGCCTCCTCCAATGCTGCAGTGTGCACTTTATGTGTTTGAGCAGCAGCAGTGGAGGCTCGACAGGTAATTGGTTGTGACAGTGACATCACGACCAATGGATGACGGCCATTACCCGGAAGTAGCAGGGAGCCACATCAGTAGATCGGACATTTTAAAGGATATGTACACTGGGAAATTATTTTTTTTAAATTGCCCATTACTGGAAACTATAATTAATGTGTGTGCTACATTATACCAAAATTTTCTATGAGGGATAGAGATGACATTTAAGCACTTGTAAACTGAGATTAGAAATTATTTTCCCGTTGGCGCGTAATATTGCATTTAATTTAATTTTTATCTATCTGTATAATGGCTTGCACTTAATTCCCTAGTTTGTATACTCTGTATTTTTTTAATGTACAGCACTGCGTACCCAAGTGGCTCTTTATAAATAAAATTATATATACATACAACTGTTAGTTTATTTTTTTTTTTAAATTTGTACCCCTTGTATGATTTTTTGTATTATAATTTTGGACAGTGCTGTATCTCCAAGCGGTGCTACATAAATAAAAACTGTACATTCATCTATATGCATGGATCAGATATATATCTTATGTCACATCTTAGATCTTAGTTCAAATTTTTTTTGCAGAATTCTCAGCATAATCATGCAGCTTTCTAGTGACTGCCTTTAAGACATTGTAACTACTACTTACTTTCTCTGTGCCCATCTCTTTTACTGCTTTGTTTACAATGTTATGGACTTCATCCTCCACCTTATGTAATTGCAGTGCTAGCAAATCTGATAAAGTAGTTTGTTCAGTCATTGTAAACTGCACCTGTGAAAAATACTGTATATCAAAAATGTAATTTAGCACCTCAGTGTCATCTGCTTGATGCAGGTGCCTAGTTCATGCTTCATGTTTAACTTTTGGACTTAATTAAATATCCATAGGATATTCCATTGAGTTTTTAGGAGGAACCAATATGGTGGGGGGGTATAGGATATTACACATAGGAAAGGTGTATATGTACAGTATGTGTGTACTATCTCACTGTTACCATTTAAATGACCATCAGTAAATGTATATAAAATTTAGCACTGACTTATATTAGGTACAACACAAAATATACAAAATACATAAACTTACTTACAGAGCTGAGATCCCTATTTTAAAATGGAACGGTCAAATGGCAGCTTAAACCACACCCCTGTGTTTGCTCCATATGAAAGGAAGTGTTATCCAAAAAAAGTTTCTGTCTGCTACACAGGATATGATGTGTATTGTAATGGACATATACACCAAGGCTCCTTATATACCACCTCCAGCCTGCAGGTGGTGTCAGTGAGTAATAAAATACAAGACATCCCTGCTCTCTATGGTAGGAGGAGAGAAAGTGAAAGTGGATTGTGGTGTGTGTTTTGGAGTGGTATTGACTGCAACACAAGATCCTGTTACCACCTGTTGGGAGGACAGATTATTGGACAGACAATTTTTCTTATTGGATACAAACTCTGAGACAACAGATAAGTGTACACCAACTTACAAGGATACACAATATACAGGTCTGGTCAATATTTAAAGTGGTGCACCATAGACAGGGACACCCCTGATTACTGCACATGTTATGTGGGAATCTGTTTATGTGCATTGTCTGCTTTGTGCCAGACCACCAGAGTAACCCACTGTGTGCCATGCTACCCATAATCCTAAGTGATCTGGTACAAATTGGTGGCAGCGGTGCTGGTAATACCATTTATTCTCCCTGTTTTCTTTGTATATTTGTTCTCTGTATTAAGCTATGGAGGCTGCTACTTATAGTATTGATTTGAATCATCCTGCCCTTGTACCTGCAGATGAAATTCCCCAATTAGACTCAGTAGCTCTACCAGGCCCAATTGCCAAACCTATTTTTAAATCTGATCCATTTCATGGGGTAACTAGGGAGTGGACTGATTGGCTACAACAATTTGAATTGGCAGCCACTATTAATGGTTGGGATGAAGGTGCTCACTTGCAAGTCCTTAGCCTTTTGCTTAGTGGTAAAGCCAGGCAGTTGTACCAAGGATTTACTGTAATACTGAAATAAAAAGCAGTTATCAGTTATTAAATATTGCTCTGAAGCAACTTTTTTTCAATTAGATCTGTATAAGAGTATATAAAGGATAAATCCATTTCTTTAGGTAAACTGGGAATGAGAAATGTTTGTTTATACGTTAGATTATTGGGGTAATGCTATTACACAATAACATGATGCTGTGAGGTACCTTCCATTCACCCGTGGTGAATACTAATAAGTATTAACATAGCATGTTTAGTTTCAACCACACAGTGTAGCAGGATTGCCTGGGTCTACTCTCAGACTTGCAGGATTATCCTATTTGGTTCCTCTGGAAGCTGGTGACTGTCTGGGTAACAGTTTGAAATATACCTCTGTAAAGATTCTATATCCACTATATCCATACATTGCAAAACATACACACACATAATTTCCATTGTGCACCAACGGGCACAATTTTGCTAGTATATATATATATATATTTGTAATGTATACATAACCAAACATAAATGTTACTAGAAGCGAATAAACCACTCATGTACTGTATATATGACCAAACATAAATGTTATATAATACATAAGGCTCCTATACTTTGAATGGAGAGGTGCAGTGGCAAGAATCCTTATTACAGTCACTTAGGTGCTTAACTGAGTGACTGTAATAAAAATTCTCGCCACTGCACCTCCCCACCTCTCCCCCTCCCTCTATACTATATAGAATTGAAGCCATTTTCCTGGAATATAAAGTGTTAACCATGTGGTTTTCTATTGAAATGTAAAGCTACTGACCAGGTTATACTCCGTTTATCTCCGCCTCCCATCCAGATCCTGTCACTGATTTAACTGCACGGAAGATAAGGAGAACAGCCGTGCATTCCAATGAGTCGTAACTTGACTCGGCTGGGGCTGGACAATGCTCCTTATCCTCCGTGCAGTTCAGTCAGTCAGTGACAGGATCCAGATGAGAGGGGGAGATGAACAGAGTGTAACCTGGTCAGTAGCTTTACATTTCAATAGAAAATGGCATGATTAACACTTTATATTCTGAAAAACAGCTTCAATTGTATATAGAGGGAGGGGAGGGAGGGACAGGGGGTAGATACAAGGAGGCGGGGGGTAGATACAGGAAGGGGGAGTCAGGGGGGTAGATACAGGTAGACAGGAGTATCTACAGTAGAGGGTGCTAAATTTGCCCCAAGCAATCAGATCTTATTTAACGTTTGAAAGCTAACATCTAATTGGTTGGGGCAAATTTAGCACCATTTTAAACGATAAGAACTTTTATTGAATAACCCTGTATGTATTATGTGCCTTATGTATATTATATAGAATAATACGCTACCTACAAAATAATGTACAGAGATGACTTCACCTCGGAGTTGCCTGACCTGTATAAAAGCACTTGGCCTAAGGCCTTGTGCTTCTATATGGTCAGGGAACTCCTTGTGGTGTTATCTCCTTATATTACACTGCAGGTTGCGTATTATCCCTTATATATTATAATACATAAGAGGCTCAAATTATAATGGGGGCAACAGGGGAAGATTTTCTTTTAATAATCACTCAGCTATGTCACTGAATATTTTTTAGCTCCCATACTCTTCTGAGTTTGGAAAAGAAAGTCAAGGGTATCTAAAAAATCACATTTTCAAAAAGTGTACCTTTAGATACAACAAGATCCCACTGCTCCAAGACTTTTTCAGATACTGAGTTGTAGACTCTGAGAAACCATGATTTGAAATCACAGCATTTACAGGGAAAGACCTGTCACTCTAGAAGCAGATATTATACTATGTGACCCATGAGTGACCTCTTAGCCTGCCTACCAGCAGACTTTCTGCAACATTTAAGAGAATCAGCAGTGAAAAGAAGACAGGGGGAGGGAGGTGGAGAGGTGTAAGCAGAGCAGTGTCCATGGTGAGTCTGTGCAGAACTTATAAGTGTCGCAGACACTACAAGAAGGCGGTGAGTAAGGGAGGGTGGGGGAAATTAGGAGTACTCATTAAAAATTAATAATTTAATGACAAAGCAAGCACAGATAAATATGTGAGTACCACCATTTTACTTACTCTCAAATTGTAGTTTCAGAAAATGTAAAGTTGTTTCAGTGAATATAGTGACCCTTAAATCATGGTCAGTTTCTTCTTACTTACAGTGTTACAAGTGTTACCGAAGATGTAACTGTTTTTAAAGCTGTACACAGTCTTAAGGCAAACAACTTAAATATATAAACCTTATGTATTATAAGAAATAACATGCCCCTTCACATTATAATAATATTATAATAATATAAGGATATCAAGCCACTTCAGAGTTCTCTGCCCTGCATAAAAGCACTTGGCCTGCAGCCTTGTGCTTTTATATGGTTATGGAACGCCTCCGTGATGTAATATCCACTGTAAGTGGTGCATTATCCCTTAAATATTATATATTATAGTTTAAATATAATATAGTTAAGATCCAAGACATTGGCAAATCTGCCAGCAATTATTTAACCCAAATCCTTGAATTATATATTTCTTTTATATATATATATATATATATATATATATTTGTAAAACATTATTATATTATGTAAAACAACAGATATGCATATAAATTGTTTAATGCAATATACTTTATATAACAGCTTGAATGTACCATTGTATATCTTCCAGTTTTGCAATATTTGCAGTATACAGAAAAGTAACATTGTTTAAATAAGAGAGAAAAGGATAAACTGACCTTTGTAGCCTGCATTAGCTGATGCCAGTGTCTGTCCCTGATAGATGGATTCTGAAGATCTGTTATAGCCCTCAGAGATGTAATGAGATTGTTTATATTCAAATCCAACCCAACATAGGCATCCCAGGTTCGAGTCTGTTTGTCTAAAGACAAAAGTTCCTGCCAAAAATTTTGTTATATAACCAATATAACCAATAGTTTCTTTAAGAGCAGACGTAATATATTTATATTTATCCATGTTTGTTCAAAACAAGGTAACATACATAAAGAATTTGGACTGCCACACATCAACAGTTTGCGGCAGTGGAGGCTGGGTAATTGGATAATTAAAAACAATAATAAATTATACTATTGATTCAGAAACTAAATTCTGAAAACTATTGTGTAATCTGAAAACATACACACAAACATAGATTGTCCTAACTAAAGTTTATAGGCCGAATTGTGAAAGAAAAGGCAGGTAATTCATTGGCTTTAATGTCCTACAATTGGCACATGTAGAAAGTCCTACTTTATTCAGAGCACAGGCAGTAATGTCATAGCAGGCTCTTGGCATTGTACATAGCACTGAGTGGTTTTAACAGGTAAAATGCAAAAGTTGGTTTACTTGCCTTTGAAGCCTTTCTTAATTCAAAATTCATCTGTTCCACATTGATCTGCCTCCACAATGTTTTAACCCAATCACAAATGTTGTTCTAGAAAGAAAACATAAGAGACTGTTGAAATCACCATAACAACAATTAACACAATATGAAATAAAGCCAATCTGCACACTGAAGCCCCAGATCTAATTAACAATATTAAGTAGAATATAGATATAATATATAATAGATTATAATGATTCCTATTAGGAAAACAGAACACCAGTATTTTGGAAGGATTTTAACATACACAGAGAAAACTGTCAGCATGTCCAGGCTTAAAATGAAAAATGTAAATTTAAGTTCAACCCCCTCTGGAAACTACTTTTCGTTTTACTTACTTTCCCCAAAGATGCCTCTGAAGATACTTACAAGTCACTGGTCCCTCGCTGTCTGGGTGCCGCCTCCTGCTGCTGTAGCAAGCACAGCAGCAGTTAGGTGTTTAGGGTTTTATGTCTGTTGTGCTCTATAACCAGTCTAAGGGTTATATGTCTGTTGTGCTCTCTAACCAAAAACAATTGAACTGTTAGACATTCTGTAAGAAAGCAGATCTTCATACCCCCCGGTATGTTATAATTTAATATTATGTATATATATAGAGAGAATTGTCTTACTCTGACACTATGTATCTGATCCCATAATTCCTTCAGCAATTTCATCTCTTGTCTGCATTGGTTTAATTGCTTATAATCAGGAACAACCACATCAAACAAGTTAGCATATTCCTGCAGGTCTTGCAGTTCTTTCTCCATCAAAAGCATATCTTTGTTCGCCTTTAAGGTTATAATACAAAACTTAAGTTACTCAATCCAGTAACACTCTTCAAACATAATAGGCATTAAAATGGCAATTGTAGAAGTAAAAGAAGCTAAAATGAGTGTATCTGTGTATAATGTTGCTAAGTGTTTGTGTTGTGTCACTGTAATTCATGTAGACAGACTCCTATATGTAATGGGATATGAATTTTTCTTACCTTGTCTAACTGAAAATATGGATTTTGAGTATTGAACAAGAAAGGAGCATCCATGCAAAACCTTTCCCTGAACTGTATCAACTTCATCTGGAAGACAATAAGAAATCTAAACAATTTTGAAGACTGCAACTTGAATTAAAAAAGGTAAATGACTTACATCATAAGCAGTGCACCGTTTCCGGATTGAAGACACCTCAGATATCTGAAGATGAGCCACATCATGCTTCACAGAAATTGCTCGTTTTTTTGTATTATTCCATTTTTCTGGCAGTTTCTGTTGATAGTGGGTGCAAATATTTTAGTAGATTAAAGGGTAACTCTGGTCCAAAAATTTCTTCATGTAAATTGACAGGAATTGCTTTCCCGAGTATGTTTATATCCTGAGTTTACTTTCCTTATTTTTTTAAATTCTTTATTATATGCATTTTTATGTGTTATATGATAGCAGCATCACCGGATCCCCACACTTCCTGCTCTGAAACCATGTGAGTACAGCGCTGCATCACCAAGTGGCGCTTTATAAATAAACTATACATACATACATACATACAATCCTTCCCTGTGTGGTCTGTGCTGTTCTCCCCCCCCCTCCCCTTCAGTCACTGTAACTTGATCTCTTCCTGATTTCTTTTGCTTTCTCCTGCACTGAACACGTGCCAACCACAGATTAGAAGGAAGAATGAGTATTTTGACTGCACATTCAGAACCTCCCACCCCCTAATTTTATGATTAGCAATTTCTTAATATCTTGGGCTGTGCAGCACGTAGAGAGGTGGTTGATGGCTCATTTTAAAGGTAGGAACCTGACCTGCATTTAAAATCAACTTGCTTGGAGACCAGTTCCCCTTAAGTTAACAGTCAAGTATAATATTCCAAGCATAGGTTATTATGTACACTTAATATAACTTTTCTTTACATATATGAGTTGTAGCTGCTGTATTGACGTAATGCTTGTCTTGGTAAAGGGGCATTTTAAATATTTTCCCAAAACACTATGACAACAGTACGCTTATTACTTATCAAACCACTTTGATTTTATTGTCACTTAGGCTGTAACCACACCATGCAATTGTTCGGCCTAATCGACTAAAAGTACAGTGTATCAGTCGTTTGTGGCAAAAAAAATGCACAGATTTTTTTTCTAACCACATCTGACCACTCGTTCATCCAAATTGGACGAATTGGCAATCAAAAGCGCCCCAAAACAATGGGCGATCCAGGGGACTGCACACTTGGTTGCAGCGAATTGTTGGCCATGCCAATCTTTGCCGAGAACAACAGTCCTTCATTCTTTCCAACTGGTCGGTAATGCCAAATGGTTGGTTGAGTCGAAGCATCTTATGGTGTGTACCTAGCTTAAGGTCTGGTACAAAATGGTTGATACATCATTACAAATTGTTTTCCTTACCAGTCCAAAATTTAAAGAGCAACAGTCAATATTGTGGCCCAAACCACTATTCTGCTTACTTAAATTTTCAGTAATGGATAATTTGTCCTTCTGGTAAATCATGCCCCAATTAAAATATGCAGACTGGTCTGTCAAGGCAAATTATCAACATTTTAATTCTACCTCTGTGTACCAGTATTGGAAAGGAGGTTAAAAAAAAAAGATATGTATATGGCGGTGGTAGCATTGACATCCCCAACCTATAAAGAATAAAATTGAATCTGGAAAATGCAAAAAATCCAACTGATTGTAGTATGCAGGGCCAATTGCCCCTAGTCCATAATTTACTTATTTAATACACATCATAAGCACTTTCTAGTGACAAGTTTGTATGATTTACTTGCGATATTAAAGGTGAATACTAATATTTAACAGCCATTTAAAAAAGCAATTGTACTTCCTGCTCACATCTGGGCTTACCTTAAAAAAGCTCCAAACTGTCACTCAAGTTATGAAAACTTGTCCAGTTTCCCACAATAAGTCCAAAATCTGGCCAATGGGAAAATGCTAAAATTTCAGTGACAGTTTGCAGCTGATACAAGGTAAGCACAGTGGTGAGGGACTAACATTTTTGGTGGTCAATAGGGAAGATGTCCGGTTCTGAGTGGTTCCAACTTGGAACTGACAGTTCCAAAGTCCCGATGGAACTCTCCACGCCTTTTCCCAGATTTATGATAATTATCAAATTTTCTAAATCTAATATTCCGTAATTATTCAATATACAGGAGATTTAGAGAAATATCAAATACATGAACCCTCAATTCTAAACACACGAACCCTTAATTCTGAATATGGGAGAAATACCAAATACGCAAGCCCTCGATTTTAAATATTCAAAAATTATGGAAAATGTTTTTTCTTTTTATAAATTTGGTTATTTGTACATGTTCCCCAGACCGTTTCCTACAGTAGATTTCTGAGCCATTACACTAATTTACTATTGCTATTTATACCATAAATAGAATTGGACCTTTCAGATTTTTTAATTCCCATTGACTTTTATGGGCCCGTATTTGGAACGCAACTAAATGCAACTCGCAGGTTTTCAACATCTTTAGTCCTAACCCTGGGTAATTTTATTGAGAAGAGGATGGATAACAAGAGTATAATTGCCCTTTAAACCATGGCATGTAGTGGCATGCAAAACATGAGAGGTATCAGCTTATATCTTTATAGCATACATTATCATGAGTTGAATAAATAATAATAAAAAGCAAAAATGACTATTGATGTAGAGTTGCAATAAGCTGCGGGGAGAGAGCAAATAAGCCCTATTGTCTTTCTATAACTTACTTCCAGTTGTTCATAAATCTGGTTGGGAAGCATTTGTCCACAGCTTTCTAACAGAGCAATTTTCTGTTGAAGCAATTCAAAGAGTTCATCAGTAGCAGTCTGCCTTTCTCTCACTGCAAGAAGATGTTCCATGACTTCTACTAGGGTGCTGTAATCTCCATTAGGTACTTTCTTTTCAAAAACCGCATTGGTCACTTTAATAAATTCTTCTAATTCAGTCACGCTTTTCACAAACAAACAGAAAAACATGTAAGAAAAAATCAATTGCAGCTTTAAAATAAAAAAAATAAATAAAAAATCAACAATAAAATTGAGGGCTATTGAGGGCTATAGCTATGTATGACTACATTACTATTATTCACCTATAACCTCCATACTCATTCGCGCAAAATACTTATCCTATAAACGAATCCACAGATGTAAATATGCACGGTTGCCGGGACCATCAGCTCGTGCATGTGATGTCCCATTACTGCCGCCGCCTGAGGGTATCGATGGCACATGCGCTGGGGTTTGAGTGCATGCTGGTGCGTGGGGGGTGGGGAATGCGTTTGCACCAAGGGGTTTACTGGTATAATGTAATGCAATGATAGGTAGTAGCATGAATATTTTATTTTACACTGATTTTGATTCATGTGCTATATATTTATCTAACATTTACATGAGAACAAAAAACAAACAAAAAGGGTTTTACCTGTTGACAACAAACTGAAGTAAATGGTCTTTAAACATGCAACTCCACTTCTTTATCAAATTGAGCAAACTCATTTTAAATGGTTTTAAATCCACTCTAAACCAGTTTTCAAAGTCTTTAGTATCATCTACAGAACTGAGCTGAGTGTGCAGCTTTTCAAAGATTTCAATCTAGAAAAATACAGTAACAATGCCATTATGACCCTAATGTTCTTTTTTAGAACGATCAGTATTAAGGATATGCACATTTAACTCACCTGTACTTTAAACTGGTTATTTGTTGGATGACATTCCGGGACTCCATCTTCAGCATGTCCCTCAATTTCCTCAGGCGTTAAAACATGGCCATAAAGAAGAAACTGGCGCAAAATCTCCTGCCTATCATCAGCCCACAAATAAGAATACAAGTCAAAAGTGCTTTTGTAGTCTGTGGCTTTAGAAATGACCGTTGTAACTCTTTTCATAATTTGTTGACGCATTTCAGATAAGTCAATCATATCGTCCATATCATTCTATTAAATTAAAACAAATAAAGACATCTTTATTCATTTTTTACAACAATTTGTAACCATGCCCTATAGCTGCTAGTTAGGAATAAATATACTCTCAGGGCGATGCACCGACAGCCACTATTGGCAAACCGGTGCAAACAGTCCGGCAATGTTATATGTCGATAGTGGCTCTCGGAGCATCGCTATCTGCCATTTTTCTATTTTAGCACTTTTAATGTGCCGCAATTTAAAGTGCTGCACGGCTGCATGGTTAACTTTCGCATTAGTCACTCAGCCACCGTAATGAAGGAATTTAATTCACGCTAACTGATTTAGCATCCATTATCATAACTTAAACTCCAAAACAGGAACTGTGCACCCATTGGTGCATCGCCCTGTCTGGGTTTTTAGGTAGTGGGTCAGATTTAAAGGATAAAACCATCTTGCGCTCTTAAGCTCATTTATCTATAGCCTTGTTAATACAGGGAGATGCAATATCCTGTGCTAAGGGGAAAAATAAGCATAAAACCCATGCTAAATGATGTAATATCGGGTTAGCGAGGGTTTTATACTCAATTTGCATTGCTTGCGCCATTTCCAAAGACTTTTGGAAATAGCATTTGGCAAGCGATGCAATAAATTTAACAATGAATATTGCAATTGTTTATTTGCACAAAAATTAAAGCATTTTCAATTGTGCAAAAGATCGCAACCTACCGTACACGTTCACACGATGCAATAACAGTTGCAAAGTGGTTACTATATCGTGGTAACAAGTGCAGGCCAATTGCAATAGGAAAATTTATTGCATCTCTCCCTAACAGGGAGATGCAATGTTGAGCACTTATGGTAAAATAAGCGCTAAATTCACGCTAACTAATTATAACTAAAGTGTTAGGGAGGGTATTATATTAACCATAGGATAAAAATTAGGCTAGTTAAGGGGTATTTCCACCCCCCCCAAAACATTTTTGCATCTTGTAGGGAACCCCCCAAAAAATTGACCTTGTGTTGTGAGGTTTATACCAGTGAAAGCTGTGCCCAAATGTACTCACCTGCCTTCTGCTTGGTTTCCCTGCCTTTTCCATGCATGGGTGCAAACAAAAGGGGCCAGACCGGCAGCTGCTCCTCTAATTGGCTAAGAAATCATGCCTTAACCAATCACAGGCTATCCTCCAATATGGTTGCTTCATAAATACATATGCAAATGACTATCAGCTTGTCCCCACTCTGCACGACTGTACTTGCGCACAGTCTCAGAAATCAGCTAAACATATTCACTACTTTCTCTGATGATTGGCTGGTAGACACTGGCAGGTGGGGACTGAGCAAGATGGGGGATGGAGGTACAAACACAAGGTACCTAGTTACCATGTGCAGGAGTTTTGTGTCTGTGTCCACCAGGAAGAGGTAACACTAGAAAGCAGCAGTGACAGGATTTCCAGTAACCTGAAATATTCTAATATTCTACAAATGATTTCTACACTAAGACCAAATTCAGATGTGCTAGACAAATGGTTTTACTGTGACAATTATAGGATCTATGGCGCTGTCTTTGTATTTTTGGTTTTGTTCACTTTTAAGAAAATTAAATTGCATCTCCAAACAGTAAATATTTACCTGATAATTCTCAGCTTCAAAATGCTTTGCTATTCGTTTCACTTTTCCAGACATTTTAAAAATGTCGCTCAACATCTCCTCCACAAGGTCATACAGTCCGTCCCCATCTTCCATCTGCAATGAGGGCTTAAATACAATTTCATTGGAAGAGAGAATCATTTGTGCTTCAAATAATGGAGCTGGGTTCACCATGATATTTGTATTCTCCATAAAGAATGCCAAAGAATGCACAATTGCAGTATACAAGCCATCTGTTACCATGTCATCAATGTACTCAACATATATTTTCCAGGAGTCTGAGTCAGTATTGGCTTTAAGAAGATTCATATTTTCCTAAAAAAAGATAATATATTATTTATATATGATTCTATTCAAAATATTTTCAATTAAAAAACAGTAAAGATATAAAGAAAAATTAGACAATAAAAGGTTAATTTTTTTCTTTTTAAAATATATTATAGATTGATTAGATTTTGGAGATATGCTTGGCTGACTACTGTATGCTCTATATCTATATATACAGCCATTGTACTTTGAGTCTCTGGCATTGTTGATTGCCTTAAAGGATCTACTAGCATAATTATATGGAAATTTAGCCCTATATTTGTCCATTTTGAAGGAACATCCTCGCCCCCAAATGGTTACCACATAAAAAATCGATTGTTGCATAAAAATGCATAGATTTCTCTTGGATCCATTTTGAAGTCTAAGCTTTCAAAAACAGGCTTAAAGGAACTAGGGATGGCCGGTATGTGGATCCAAACCCGGATCCACCATGGATTTATCCCGTTCGCGAACAGCGGATTTTTCCGGATTTTCCGCCTTCCGAACTTCCGAACCGCGGATTTCTCGTATTTTCGAAAATTTTCGAAACTACGAGGATTTCTTGTATTGTCGAAAATTTTCGAAATTACGAGGATTTCTCATATTTTCGAAAATTTTCGAAATTATGAGGATTTCTCGTATTTTTGAGGATTTTTTTCATTTTTTTAAAATTTTTTCGAAAATACGTGGATCCTCGAGCGGACCGGATTTTGCGAAGTTCGGACATCTCTAAAAGGAACACAAAAGTTAAAAATAAAAGAACTATATATACTTTTTATATTTTTAGAACTGTCAGAAGCATGATCCTTTTCTGCTCCCCGTGCTCTCTTTCACCATATTTCTCATGTCCTATTCAGCTCACTCGTTAGTATATATTTTACCCTCTCTCTGTGCTCATCCCCTCCCAGAACCCAAGACACAGCTAGAGTGGGGGAACATGTGCATTGGATATGAGCTGTTTTTGAGATTTTGTTGTTGGGGTTTGGAAGCATGTGTGTGTGTGTGTGTGTGTGTGTATGATCTTCATGTAAAATTCTGGGAAAAGGGTATTGCAGATTATAGGTTTGGAAGGGTCTCTATGTAGAAATTTTAAAGTTACCAAAGGTGTAGGGCTATAATGTACAACTGTATGTTGGATGTCATTTTGATTTTCACAAGGCAGAAAAAAACTGTGATATTTATTATTATTTATTATATAGAATTTGTTGTTATCCGTATTAATTAATTTTTGAAAAGATAACTACCCACAGATCTGGTCTTTCATTGGTCAGGTAGAATGCTTAGACCTGTCAGTGTGTGGGCAGCATTACCAAGTTTTCTTATTTTCTTGACAGCAACATTTTAGAACATTTTAGAACAAGATGATGAGTAAAATGTTGTTACTCATTTGCAAAAAACTACAGCATGTGAAGAAAAAAGATTAGGTAGATGGGTCAGCTGCATTTTATCTGCCATTTACATTACAATAAAATAACTAACTTTTTGTTATTATTTTTATTACCCTGTGTATTAATCTTTTTTTTCTCATTTTATAGCTACCAGGTAAATAAAACAGAAAACAACAATACCATGACAAGGCTGTAGATCGTGTCTCCATCTTCATGGAGGACTTGGTATTTTTTGGAGAGCTTTTCACATTTGTCATCGAAAGTTATTAGTGTTTCCTTCCTGTTGTCCTTTCTAGAAAACAGACAATGTTCTGTCCAAGACTTCATGATCTGTTCCATTTTCTTAATGTTGTCTTTTGATTTCTGGACTCTCATTTCCAAGTCCTGAACAACCAGCTTGACTTCAGCAATATATCCCCAACAATCTTCATCTTTCCATGTGTATCGCTCTTCCGCATCTCTGAGTTGTTCGTCCAATTTCTTTATATCCTTTTGAATTAAAGGGTATTCTACTTCCAAAACAGTCTGTCTTACTTTATTGTACCACTGAACAAGCAGGTTCAGGCTTTCTATAAACTATCAATAGATTAAGGAACAAGGATAGAATATTATGTCTAATAAAAGATAATGCAGATTAATCATTATTGCAATCTTTTTTAAAATAGTGTGTGCCCTGTGGGGGAAGAAGAAAGGCATCTACAGAAAAAAAGGCATTTGTTTTGGAGTAAACAATGGTGAAGCACTTTCCAAACAGCTAAAAGAGGTACAGATCTTCTGGTAGATTCTTTTCCCATCCAAGAGCCATAGGTAGGTTGTTGTGACAGCACAGTCTCAGCTATTATTACTGTTGTTTAACTCCTCCCCACTTTGGTCACAGGCAATGGGGATGATTTTACAGTGAATGGAGCAGAACAGGCTCTAAAGCAATAAATAAATGAGACTTTGCTATAAAAAGCAATTGTTTGGGGCTCCCAGAACTGAACAACAATATGTCTTTAAGGGATAAGAAGATGCATATTAAAGTTACATATTTACTGTCAAATAAATATTGCATAAAGCTCCCATATGCGATTAAGTGAGCAGATCTAAGGTATGGGTTATAGATTGCACTGAACTTAACTTTCACTGCATTAACCGTGAGTGAGATTATACTGCATTTAATTATTACATTGAATCAAGTTCTTTGCTTATCCTGCACGTACCCCTCCAATTTAAAGGAGAGCTGTGGGCTAAAATGCATTTTTCATAACTTACAGCAGGAATTTCCAGATGTTTAAAAATATATTCACATCAATTTTATAAAAAAATTCATGTGAATAAATTTCCCAGAGAAAGAAGATTTATTTTAGATGCATTAACATAGTAATATAATTTGTATTACTGGGCTATTTAGTGCCGAGTCTCCTGTCTAATGACAAGAAACCCCATACAGATATTACTTTGCAGTCTATTTAAAATCGATAGAACAAACCTTATTGAGGATCTCCTTTTTCTTATATATATGTAAAGCTGCACTGGGAATATCTGTTTGATTTTGTGTCTGCAGATATTTCACCTCTCGTAACACTGCTATGAGCTGCAAAACAAAAATAATTGAATATAATGGCGGTGATGGTATAATTTTGCCGGTGTTATTTACCTGACCACAATCCTGCTATGAAGTAAGCCCCCTTGGGAGACTTACTGCATCGTGCAATCTCGGTCAGGTAAAGCTAGGTACACACAGCACAGATTTCTGAAAGATGACAGACAGGATCTGCAAGATCCTGTCTGCCATCTTTCAAAGATCTGCATACACACAGTCCCGAGCGTTCTCCCTATGAACTTCATAAGGAGAACGCTCTGGACTTTGTGTTTCCATTGGCCGCGCTAGACTCCTCTATAGGGAGTCTAGCGCGGCCGATGGAAATTTTCGGCCTTTCCTGAACGTGCGTACGACCGACCCGATCGTTTGGCAGCCGCACGCTCGTTCGGGAAACGAGCGCACACACATAACGATAAAGCCCCGATACCGTCGGGTCTGACGGTATCGGGGCTTTATCGTTAGTGTGTGTACCCAGCTTTAGACTCACAGTTTGCACCTCTATTTATTAAGCATTAAGTAAGTTTCAAGCCATTAGATACTTCATCCCGACCAAACGGGTTGGCCAGGACATAGGTCAGTCTTGGCAAAAGTAGCCTCAACCGAGCCTGCTGTCCATAGAGATTGCTCATTTGTCCGATTTGGCTATGCAATTGTTTTGCCCCAATCAAGCAATACACTTAAGTTTTGGACCATTGCATGGTGTGTAGATAGCCTTAGCTGAAATTAAATTGGCTGTGCAGTGCTGTTTTCAAAAATGTATGAAAATGGTGCTGCCATTGCAAAATGAGAGTGAAACCTGCGCTAACCCGAAAATACATCAGGTAGCGTGGGTTTTACATTAATCTGGTATCAGTATTAGAAATGCTGTTGCATTAATGTTTGTTACTATTCCTAATATTTTCATTTTTTCTGACACAACACTTATATAAATGTAACACTGACTGTATTTTAGGATTTTCTCATATTGGAATTTGTAATTGTGCTCCATGGTTATTTACAAGAAAACTAAACTTCTTCCTGTAACTTTACTTTGTTTTGGGACAAAGTAGTCAATTTATGATACTTCAATAAGTGTTCCAGTTTTGCCCGGAACAGAACCATTGTGATCCTTGGCATTGCTGGGCATTTCTGATACAAGGCAGGGCCCGGCCAGTTCAGTCAAAATGCTGACATGTATGTAACACCAGGGCCGCCATCAGACTTTTCTGGCCTCATGCAGGGTACATTTATGGGCCCCCCCATAACACGCAACAACTGGGACACACATACTTCCCAACATTTTAAAACGCAAAAGAGGGACAAAGAGGGAGAAGAGATGCGATGCAAGCCAATTTTTTTGTCCCCGCCCACTTTGTTAAGACTACGCCTGCAAGTGTATGATGTGGTTAAAGGATTAGTTCACTCAGAAAGGGAACTATTCTGTTTTTGCTTTAATTGAAGAATGGTAGGTAAAAGGAGCTATATCTTACCTCCCATTTTTCAATTACAGTAACAGAAGCCAGAAACGAAGGTAGAAAACTTACCCATGAGTGCGATTCCTCACTGGCTCCTCTTACATTAATTAAAGAACGGGAGGTAAGACATAGCTCCTTTACCTCCCTTTCCTTTACCTATCCTTTAAGATTACAGTAACATACTAATAAACTGAGGCTGACAACACTGGCTAATGAACTGGAGAACCAACAACACTGGCTAAAGAACTGGAGGGCTGACAACACTGGCTATTTAACTGCAGTGCTGACTAACAAAGGCTAATGAACTGGAGGGCTGACTAACACTGGATAATAAAGTGGAGGGTTGACTACACCGGGCCTGGTTAATGAACTGGAGCACTGACTAGCACAATCTTTCTGAGAATCCCTCTCATCTCTGAATCATCATACTCTCATTATGTTGCCTGTCTATTGCCTGCTCCAATTACACAAAGAGATTTATGGTTAAATACATAATTTAGGTCCAAGTTAAAAACAGATATGTCTCATGTTTGTCTTTAAGATTTTTATTTTATTTTAACCAATTAGAAATACCTCAGGGTCAAAATTCACACTTAGTAATCCATCTTTGAGGTTCCGTTTAATGAGAGGCCTGTCCAGATTAAACTCACAGATTTTATCCACATCAGATCTCCATTTTTCATAGGCACTGTCTTCAAATTGGTCTAATAATGTCATCATCTCCATGTATTTCTGATAAACTAATGATGCTTCTGGACTTTCCATGATTCTGTTTCAATGTAAAAAGGTTAAGGAGTCTATGTAAATATGATTACCATGAGAATAACTCAAGTGTATTTTTTATCTTCAACACAGTTATTGTTGATTTACTGTGGGACCTTTTTTTGCATATATGATGCATTTTAGCAGTCAATGAATAGACCAGACTATTACATTTCTGTAATTGTTTTATTTGGAGAAGCTGGTTTTACATTAAAAACATGCTTCTAACATTGTGTAACAATTTAAAATGCTGTAGAAAAATAAGTTGGCAACCAAACAATATGCTTTTTATCCTATGAATAGAGATGTAAAATATCATAAACAATATGGTTGTTTACGTTTTAGGAGTGGATAGGGCCAATTATAATCTAGTTATCATGTAACATCTTTCTTAAGAGAGGATTTTAACCTAATTCTTGGAGGAAAAGAACAATTTTCATCCCTAATATAAAAATTTATATATAGGCAAATCATCCCACAAAACTCAAAACTACTATAGTTAGAAAGCTGATAGACAAAGGGAATATTTGCTGTGCAGCAAAATGATGTTCTATACCTTCCCTCGGCCTCCAAAAACTTTTCTCTTCCTTTTCAAGCTCTACAAGCTTTTATATAAGCTTCTACATGCTCAGAGGAGGCAGCTAGTAGAATTCAGTAATTGGCTGTTATGTTATCTGTTAAGCTATGTACCCATGTTGCATTGTTTCCTCCTGACTAACCGTTCGAGGCTTCCGACCAGTCAGCCAGGAGGAAGGACTGACGGTCGGACAGTTAGCCGCGATCGAGAGTGCGGTCCATAGAGGAACGCACGATTGGCCATGGTTTTCCAACCTGTCTGACCGTGCGTTCATCTGATTCAGAAGGTTGCGGCCACAAGAAGAAGCCATACAATAATTTGGCCCGACCAACCGAAACCCTGAAATGTCAGTTTGTTGGGCCAAATTATTGTATGCTGTGTACCCAGCTTTACATTAATGACTGACAGCTGCTAACTGGAAGAAAAAGGAAGCAGATAGAGGGGTAACAGAACATCAGGTTAGATTAACATCTAGCTATTTCAGTTTTAGGGTGTGGTGGGGGGGAGGATTTATCTATATACTTGCACTTTAAAGTGACATTCTCTAAGATAATAACAGGAATATCCTTGTGAAATCTATTGACTGTAATGCACAATATTATAGTATTTATAGTATAAAAGCAGACATGTATATCAATAGCTCAAGGGTATTAAAACTCATGTAATTAAAGTGGGAATAACAGATAATAAAGTCTAATACCAGATAATAAAGTCCGCATTCAATATATTGTACTTACGGATGTTGAATGAACCGGAAATGTGACCATGGTGTCTGTATCCGGTTTTTGATTTCTCTAGTGAACTCTAGGACTCCAGATATTGCAGGCATATTTTTATGTACAGTGTAATCTTCCATCTAATAAACGAATATTAATGTGCTTTATATATGAAAAAGGTTTTTCATTCTAAAATGTGCTTAAAAATAAATGTACATACCTGCTTTATATGGGTATTGTATAGTACCTTGCACCTATCTAGCTCCTTGTCATACATTTGAAGTAAAGTAAAATAATTTGGGCTAAATAAATCCAGAATTAGTGATCTCCCCAGGAAATAACCAGAAATTGCAATCAACTGAAAAAAGAATGTAGCATTGAACTGTAATACAATTCAGTATATTGTTTGAACAAAGACTAATGGGACAAGATTTAAATATAAAAAATACAATTTTAGTTGACCAGAATGGTGTTGATGGGTATTTATTGTTCCTATAATTTTTGTAATTAAATCATAGCATGTATTATAGACAACGAGTCACAAGTGTGTTAACATTAAGGACCCATTTCTTATAATTTGTTTAATTTAGGAATAATTTTTCAAATCAAATTTTTAGCAGACATATACCCTAGAACAGGAATGGCCAACTTGTGCCCCTCCAGATGCAGTAAAAGCTAGGGAATGCTTGGAGTTATGAAGGGAGCTGCAAGTTAGACATCAATGTCCTAAAAACCTCTGGTTAAAACAATGTATCACTGGACTTTGTATGCTATTTCTAAAAAGAAATATAATATTATTAGCATAAATAATGCAAACCACAAAGTAAATGTAACTGATTGGAGAGCTGCTTTCTCTATCCCAGGGGCAATCACACTAGACATGGCCAGCACTTAAAGTATTGGAAATGGCAGAAGAGTTCCTTAAAGGGTAATTAAACCCTTTTAATTGACCTACGCTCACTTAATTGTACACTATAGTAAGCTTGTTCTGCTCAATTAGTTTAGGTCCTCGTCACATGTACTTACATCTTCTACTAGTCCCACACATCATGTCAGTGTAATTGATTAAGCAATTTGTACTGAAAAAAGGGGATTAATACATGTACCCCCATGTCTCCCTACATTGAGAAACTTTATAATGCAACAGCATGTGTGTTGTGCTCTAAATGGTTGGCAAACTTTGGAAACTTTGACCAAGTGACTTGGACAAAAAGAAAAACATACCTTAAATGCAGATTCCATCCCAGAACAATCCTTAAATGCTACACAAAGTAAATATGCAAGTCTTGTTTCAAAATCTTGTACTTTTTTTTTAAATTCATTGTAGTCATGTTCAAATTCCTGTAAAATGTATGTTTTAAAAAAAAGAAAAGAAGCTAAGCACTTTTTTTTAGAAATGCTAAGCAGCTAATTGTGTTTCATTGTGTTAGTTTATGTAGTAATGGTGGACAAGCTATCTTTCTGAGAAAATCAACTTTTTCCTATTTAAAGGACAATTGTACTGGATTCCCCCAACCCCCTACCAATGAAAGTAACCTGGCTGAGGACAAGAACTTGGCTAATGGGAGGACATACTTCTTTCAGAGCATGTCTTCTCGTTCATCAGGCCACCAACGGGATGGATTGGTGTTTAGAGGTGGCGGAGAAAACTGGGACATGATAGCTAATTTTAAGGACTTGCACAGCTGAAATAAGATACAACTATTTAGAACGTTGACAGGTTTAGAATCCTATGCAAAGAATCAGAAGGAAAAAAAATAGATCCTCAAAATTTTGTGCTTGTCTCTGATTTACCCTTCTTCATAAATAATAGTTGAAGGACAAGAGTTTAAATTATAACACTGAGTATGGCTATGAAAGACTTACTCCTGACCTTCATGAAGCCCACACAGTAAGAAATTATTTAATATAATTTTTACTTATAATTATATATTAGAATTATGCGGCACGGTTACTCAAGTGCACATTTTTTAATCTTAATGGTGTGTCTGGATAGTAGATTAGGACCCACACTTGAACGCAAAGAAAAAAATGGTACCCCAAAGTGACCATGAAGTAAGCCATTAAGTACTGAGTAGTAACTGACTCAGTTTAAAAAGTGTATACATGCCCTGAGTACAACCAAAAGCTTGCTTCTATTAATAAGGCCACAGGAGAAATGGGGGTGCGGGATGAATAGGGGTGCGGGACAAAGTGGCAGTGTGCGGAAAGGGTTTTTTAAATAGGTAATGTTGACCTTTAAATTGGGTATTTTGCTTCAATTCATTAAAATGTCCTTTTGATGGGTCACATTCCTGGCTATTACAACTTGTAGAGGAAACTCAATACAGAGTACATTCAAAACAATAAAAAATGTGACAATACCAGGTTGTTAAAATCTGTTGGATCTAGTGTGCTTTCCTTAAACACTTTGCAGCTATCCAGAAATTCTTCATTCAAGTAAAATAGCTGCTCATTTAATGTTTTCCCCTTTAATCCACCAAATTCCAGTTTTTCAAGCTTTTGAAATTCAAGCATTATTGTAAAAATATCCTATAACAAAAAAACAAAGAAACATATTACATAAAACTACATTTTAAATTAAACATTGTAATGCACATTCTTTTAACATACACGTTGATATGTGTATGTGTACAATCTTCACTGTTTTTCTAAGAAATATATTAAAGAAAGCACCTTACTAACTAACTGTGTGGACAATTGAACTGCAGTACATGTGATCTGTACATGCATTACTAGCCTGTAATCTGATGGGGTACCTCTCAGATTTGGGTAGATCAGTGTGTCCAAACATGCACAAAGATGGGGTATTGGAGGGCTTATTTTTATAACTTAAAGGAGAACTAATCTTTTTTTTTTTAACCCTTAATGTTAAAGCTTTTCTCCAAAGAACATCAAAACATGGTAAGATAATTTTATAGTAAATTGTGTTTAAGTACATGTAAAAAGTAGATTCTTAAACTAATAAGGCTTTCATTTTGTTGCCAGTAGAACTTAAAGCATGTGTAGTATTCAAAGAACCTTGTTGGCATGTGCACATATTGAAAAGGTGCTCTCTTGTAATGGTCCAACTGCCAAATCCAAATCATATCCACTATTTTAAAATCCAAAAATCCAGTCGTTAATTTAATGCAAAGAGTGCATATTTATTATTTCACTTAAGAGTAAAAGTAAGGCAACATTTTGGGCCCACACATAGCCCTTTATCAAGCCTACCACATAGAAAGTTAATGACTTTCTATGTGGTAGGACTTAGAAGCACAAGATACCAGTTAGCTTTATAGCTTAAGGTGAGGTGGGTTTAAATGTGGAAAAGGCCTCCACAGAGCGTACAATGAAATTGAGCCTAATTGGGTGTAATACAGGAACTTCCTTACATTTCCTTTCAGTGTAGCTCATGCAGAGGTTTAAGCAGTTACAGAGAAGTGTGGTTAAACCTTCCATTTTGACTATGTCATATTAAAATAGGGGTACCAGCACTGTAAGCACATTTATAAACTTTATAAATGTTGTCATGTACACAAATATATATATATATTTTTCACATTCAAGGGAGTGAATCAAAACTGATTTATTTTGTGCTACAGGTGCTTATGGGTTTATGGTAGCACCAGGGTAATTATATGCAAGCTCAAGAAAGGAGTGTGCTCATCTACTGGTGGTTATATATATAAATATATACAGTATATACATACCAAAGTGGCCACTCTCCTAAAGGAATCCAGCATCTTCTGCTTGATTCCAGTCAACTGCTGCAGATGATATATGGTAGATTGGTTGGTCTGAGTGATTGGATATTAAAGATGAAGTTTGGGTCCAGTTCAAACATGGTTCTGAAGTGTGGTAGCCCTTGAATATACAGAGCCCTTTCAGGGCTACTTTCGATGGTTACCAGATATGCGTTAACCCTCGAAAGTAGCCTGCAGAACCTCGAAAATGGTTATGTGTACAGGAAGTTCATTGTTAATAAGTTTTGGTTACATGTATGTGTTTACCAGACCATTTCCTAGGTCCCTGAGCAATTTACACTAATTTTCTATAAATTTGATCAGAAATTTCAGATTTTTTTCCAATTGACTTTTTTGGTTAATTTTCGATTCCTCCCCCCCCCCCGAAAATCTAAAAACAGAACCAGGTCCAAGCTTAAATTAAAAATCTTGATTAATTAAAAATCCCTTAACAAATGCTTATTCTTCCAACCCCCCGCCCCCCAAAAATTAAAATTAACTGCTCCAATTTTTGAAATACTTTTCTTTCCCTCTAGTGCTCCTGGAAGAAAATACTTTGAACTTGGTTCCTCTGCTGCACTTTGTGGCTTTGGGCTATATTCGTTAACATGCAGTATCGCAAGTTAGCGATACTGTGCATTATCACTAATGTACGACCAGGGTCGTACAATTACGCCGAACGTTCATCAATTAACAAACGTTCGGTCCTAGAATACCATGCAGTAGTAAACTGGGGATCGTAAATCTATAATTGCATTATCGTAGCTTTACAATCGTTATCCTAAATTTACAATAAGGATTGGAAATTAACAATTGCTAATCCGAACGTTAAAGGTGCGGTATTGCTAAAATGTGATACCACGCCTTTAGAACTATGGCCGTTTGTGAGGTCATTATTAGCTTGTGCAGCCATAACACAGGTTGCTTGTGCACCTATTGATGTATGTCATTGACCTTGATGTCATTGTCATGGACTTGACTTGGTGCCTAACACCCAGAAGAGCATTGAGGAACTGGTGTCAGTTCAATAACCCAGCAATGACAGTCTACTACACCTATGCTCCCAAATTATCCTTATCAACCACATGTAAGATGAGGAGAAGTTATAGGAAGGGTGACCTTACGCAAAAACTCTTTGGGGCATATTTATAAAGGATTGTCTTTTTCGCCAAATAATTAGAGCAGCACATCGCAGCGAAAATAGCGCCATTTGGGGCTTCGTTTCGCCTTATTTATAAAAAAGCGAAAAAAAACACACTTCGCGGCTGAAAAAGGCGAACGGGTGCGATAAAGAGCGAAAAGTATTGCAGCGAAAACTTAACGCATCTAAGAAGACTGCATTGTGAAAACCATTCAAAACCACAAAAGCCCACTAGAAAATGATGTCAAGTTCAAAATGGCCCCTTCACATTTACCAAGAAGTCAGCCATGTCTTATTTAGTCAATCTTCTTAGAATTTCTCAATTGGAATACAATTTTCTTTTGCACTGCACATTAGCTTTTCTAATGCGCGTTCGCTTTTCCAAGGCATATTCCATTATAATGCGCGGTCGCCTTTCTAATGTGTGTTCGCTTTTCTAATGTGCGTTCGCCTTTCTAATGCGCGTTCACCTTTCTAATGTGCGTTCGCCTTTCTAATGTGCGTTCGCTTTTCTAATGTGCGTTCGCTTTTCCAAGGCATATTACATTATAATGTGCGTTCGCCTTTCTAATGTGCGTTCGCCTTTCTAATGTGCGTTCGCTTTTCCAAGGCATATTACATTCTAATGCGCGATCACCTTTCTAATGTCGCTTTTCCAAGGCATATTACACTCTAATGCGCGATCGCCCTTCTAATGCGCGTTCGCCTTTCTAATGTGCGTTTGCCTTTCTAATGCGCGTTCACTTTTCCAAGGCATATTACATTCTAATGCGCGATCGCCCTTCTAATGTCGCTTTTCCAAGGCATATTTCATTCTAATGCGCGATCGCCCTTCTAATGCGCGTTCGCTTTTTCAAGGCATATTACCCATTAGAATGCCTTTTCGCTCAACTATGACTCTTTCACACCTTCAGGGTCGCGCTAATCTTTCCTCTTTTTAATGCAAAAAACACCTTTCGCTCTTTTATAAATCGCGTTATGCCTTTTTGCTCCTTTTTCGCTCTGCGAAAGTAGCGATAGCTGGGAAACGGTTTCGCCATTCGTTAACGCTACCTTATAAATAGCGTTAACTGTCTTTTTGGCGAAAACCCATGCGAAAACGAATGCGAAAACATTTCGCTACTTTTCGCTCTTTATATAATATGCCCCTTTGTGTTATAATACAGCACATGTATAAAACAAATAAACACACTAGATTGAACATTGGTTAGAGTGTATAACAAAAGACAGTCTCTATTTATATACAGTATTTATTCATATACATAAAACAACAAATATTAAACAAGTTATTTTATCTTAAATCAAGAGTGCTTCTTTAAGAGCTAGCTTCACCCAGGTGCCTTCTTCTAATAAAGGGATATCCATCTTTTCTTTCTTTATTTAGTAAGTTCAGCCTTATATTGTGATTTGCTTTGGTTGACTCTCAATTACAGGGCATTCATTGCAAGGCGTTTTGCAGTAAGTGCAGATGTTTGGGGACGAGGTCCTGAAGGAAATCAAAATATTTTCTTGCTTTGAATTTTAAAGCCCTTGTTGCTTGACTGAGCAGTCGAACGTTTAGCACCGAGGTATTAGATTTCAGACACCTCCAAGCACTTTTTGAACTTGAAAAAAATAGCAAGTACATGGGAACTGTCCACCCATTTTATATCAAATCCATCTTGTCTGTAACTGTCGAAGGCTTCCATAAAATCCTTATTCTTGAAATGAGATGGGAATTCATAGATCCCAAGTATATGTTTCATCTTGAAGTAGTCACACTGCATAATGAATAAGGGTTGATGGAAGCGCACTCTGTTTGTCAGAAAAAATTCTGTTTTATTGCATAACACAAACACACAACGTTTGGAGAACGCTATGTCTCCTTCATCACCTGATGAAGGAGACATAGCGTTCTCCGAAACTGTGTGTTTGTGTTATGCAATAAACAAATTTTTTCTGACAAACAGAGTGCGCTTCCATCAACCCTTATTTGCTTGTGCTATAGCGTGAGTCCTTGAGGTAGAGGACAGAGGGAAGCAGCACCTGAAATACATTGGCACATTGCCTGAAGGAGTGCCTAGGCCCACATCTAAACTACACTGCATAATGACTCTACTTGGAGAAAGAGTCCTTGACTTCTCTATTAACTTTTTTTTGTCTGGAGTATCCAGCAACCTTCTCAGAGACAGAACTTTTCTAATCTGAAGAGCAGTAAGAAATTCAGCACAGGTTTTTTGGCAGTAAAAAATGTTGTGCTCCAGCAAGGAAGAGAGGTGTCAGTTGGATGAAACCTTGGGTCTAGAATAAAGGGGTGTGTGGTTTCAGGACGGTCACATCATCACTCATAAATCAATAAAAGATATGATAGGGCTTATGTAATAAAACAAGAAAATATTTGCAAGTGAGCTTAAACTTCAACAACCAATCAGATACACCTGTAGAAACAGTTCACTAGTTGTTATAGGTTTAACATATATATTATAAAAAGCCCCCTTAACCAAGAGCTGTAGGCATTCAGTCTACACTCAAAGCACAGAGTGCATACCAAGTGTAGGCTCTGCTATAAAGAATAGATAAAGCTATGTGCTGTGTTAAAAAGTCACTTGAATTTGCGAGGTAAATTACTTTATATATAACAATTTGGAGGAGAGGAAGGGGATATTACATACAATATACACGTATATTTACTAGCAAAAGTGAAGTCCCCAGCTACACTAACATTACGGCTATACTAACATTGTGACTTTGCTACATTCAGAGTCACATCACGGTACCACATAGAACCCATGTGATGTCCCTCCCATACTCAGAACCACGTTAGTGTAGGGTGTTTGGTGCTAACCGGGGACGCCCGTTACAGGTGTTTTTAGAGTGTGGAATTATGGGATTGTGTTGATCTGTTTTTGGGTGGCTTTGCCCGACTTTTTTTGCATAATAGCAAAAGTGTGCCCGTTGGTGCAGAAGTTAAATAGAAATGAAAAACAGTTAATAAAGACATCATATGAAAACCTGATTCTATAAGTGTCACATCCCCCTAAACTAATACTTTGTTGATTTTATATATATATATCTGGACTATGATTTCTCCCAGTTTCCCTAGAGAAAGGGGCAGAGATATTCAAAGTTTCTCCTACATGTCCTATGGCTAATACATGTGTCTAGAACCAGTGGCATAATAACATGCAATACAACCTAATAGAATAGAACCATTCATCTGACTTGGAGATGTGACTTGTTTTAATATATGTAAATATATATTTTTTTTTTAATAAAAACACAGGGTTGATGCTTTTTTGCCAAAAAAAATAGGAGGAGGTGCTAGTTGAGAAAAATAATTTAACTATTTTTCTTAAGAATAAAAAGAAAAGACTGAACTGTAACACTCTATATACTGATATTAAAAATCCTTTATTTATCTCTAAATAGGTATATCAATTAAAAAAAAATATATTTAGTGTATTTATTTCCCTCAGACCTTTAGAATATAGCATATAATAAGGCTTATTACTTGAATGAAAGGCTTGACACAAGTTGAAGCAAATACATTACTGATGACTTTTGCAATTTACGTCAATTAAATATTTGCAGTTTTAGAGATATTTTCATTTTTATGTGCTTATTGCCACTGGAATGGCCCTGTAAACATATAATAAGTAGAGATGGGATTCGGGTCCGACAGGAACCCAGATCCGACATGAAACCCCTCGGTTCCGAAATCCAAATGATCCGTCCAAAGTCGGACGGATCGTCCAGATTTTGGGACTTCGGAGCGCATTTTCGATCATTTTTTAAAATAGCACCAAACGTTCTTCGGGATTTTCCCGAGATCCGGGAATCTGAAAACGGAACTAAACTAGTGAGTTTCTGCCATCTCTAACAATAAGACCTGTTAAGCAAAAGCTGCAAGCACTCAGTCTACACTCAAAGCACAGAGTGAATACCAAGTATAGGCTTTGCTATAAAGCATAGATAAAGCTATGTGCTGTGTTAAAAAAGGCTTGATAAGGGGCTGAGTGTGGGCCCGAAACGTACTTTTACTCTTAAGTGAAATAATAAATATGCACTGTTTGCACTAAATCAACGACTGGACCTCTCTGATTCTTGAATTTTGAAACATGTGCCCATATTGGCCACGCCACCTAACCCCAGTATAAATGATTTGTACACCATCCTATGTCATGGGTCGGGCCCTGCGATTGCATGTGTGAATGAAGCTTTAGTTATAGGATCTACTTCTAAATTAGTTTTAGTTCTCATTTAAGGCAATTAACTTCCTATGTAAATGAGAGAAAACACTGTTGTGGATATTAATGTAATACTAATAAAAACTCTGTGCAGGGTTTTGGACTTTTATACAACAGGCTAACTTTTTTGGGGTTGTTTTACCTCATTGAATGTACAAGGACAGCTAAATCATAAAAGGAAGATATTTTTAAACTTCACATACTGAGGAAGGAAAAGGAAACATTACTGCAGTAGATAGAACATACACAAGTAAAAGGTTTTTAATAGGACTATACATTTAAATAAACTACAGAGTGTAAATAATCCTTAATACATGATGCAAGACGCCTTAGTGGACAAATAGAGTAATGTATACTAATGGCATTTAATGGAATGTTTATGTAATTGGCATTGCAAATAAATACAGTGAACATAGAAGGTTTTTGTTCAGACATTCTTCAATAAATGAGAGGTTAGGTGTTTATGTTAAACATGATCTAAAGCTGGTTATAAAGGGTCAGTTTATGGAAGTAATCAGTAATAGCAATTAAACCTTTTGGGTAGAATGTAAGATAGCTGGTAAACTCATTGTAGGCATTTGCTACGTGTTAACCATGTTTTTGAAAAGTCTTAATTATGGGGTACGGTTTATTAATACCCTGACATTAATTGGATAAATGGAGCTTATTGTGAAGCAAAACATATATAATATTTTAACTACTCGCTATAGCCAATAATAATAATTCATTATATGATTCTTATACAGGTAAAAGAGGCTGCAGAAAGAAAACATGATATGTTAAAATCTATTTCGTATTTCTACCAAGATAATAATATGACTAGCTGTTCTGATGCCCTCTCACAAAAAGCTGGAAGGTTTTGCAGGCCACCTTTTTTTAACATGAAAAAAACCCTCACCTCACTCTATTAACCCACAATCTCCTGGCCAGCTTAACGCTGGGTACACACTTTAACAATAAAGGGACAATTCTTTCAGATTCAATTTAATTGCCCCTTTAAAGGTTGTAGCACTGAAACAAGCGTTCACCTTCATCATCTGGAACGTTTAGACCTGACATAAAATTTCTCTTGGGCGAGGTTGGTTCTCTTTATTAGGGAGTCAGCCATGGCTGAAGGGAACAAGTTAGTCCTGAATGTTCTCCCTTTACTTTATGTAGGGAGAAGGCTTGGGAATGTGTGTAGTCTGTTCTTAAAAAAAAAGGAAAATAGAAACTTAAAGATTCTGGCTGACATGATTACATGATTTAGGCCTAGGTCCCAATATGCACGTTACTATTCTATTTTCTGTCCACTTTCCGATCAGCAATTACACCTTATTTTTAATGGAAATCTCAGGAACCCGTTCCTACTCTGTGTGTTGCATTCTGAACCTTTTATCAATCACATGCGTGCATGACCATTTGTGTCCATTTCTGTCCACTTTGTGCTTCAATTCAAGTCTATGGGAATGTAGAAAAAATGTGCAGACAAGCAGACAGAAATGCACTACTAATGTTTATACCCACAGTAATAAATAAATAAATGCAAATGCAGACAAGAACAGGCACAATTGCAAATGAAATAAAACTGCATTTTTCAATTAGATGCGTTGGGACCTTAGCCTAAAAGATCTTTACAATGTGCATCCAACTTAAAGGGCAAGTCCTGTCAAAAAAAAAACTTTTTATATTGCGGTAGAGCACCCCCCAAACCTGTAAGAATTATATAAAAAAGCTTCTTTTTTTTTTTTTTTTTTAAAACCTAAATCACATCTCTAGTTATAATTGGTGAGAAGTTATTGCTGAAAAGGTTTAGTAAAATTACTTCCTGCTTAAAGACTTCCTATTTTCAGCCATGTGACCAGTTTGTAGTCATGCAACCAGACTCTACCTGCATTAATAGGCTCCCCTCCTCAACTGTCAGTTTTTTCCCCAGGTACTTCCTGGTTTTCCCAGCATTAAGTCTTAACTGAGCATGCTTCTCCCCCGGGGAGGATGGACAGGGCAGAGGTCAGGTGATGTCACTCAACCTACTGGAAGCAGGAAGTTTGAACATTCACCCCAATGTAATGTCTCACAGGCTCCAGCCAGAGATGCGATTGTCAGCTTTTTTTTAAAGGAAATAATGCAGGCTTTCATTTAGCCCTAACTTGTTTTGCGACCACAGTTGCCCTTGAAGGATTGTCAAAGATACCTTTAAAAGGACTTTACTTACCTGGTCCCTCTCCACCTGGACACCACCCATGCTACTGTTTCGAGCAAAAACAGTAGCAGTGCGTGTCTGCACTGACAGCCGCTCTACTTTCTGGTTGCGGCTGTCAGGCAATTGGGTGTGATGTCATGTTGCACCTTAAATGACAGCTGCGACCAGGAATTAGAGCAGCTGTCAGCTGCAGAGCAGATGGACTACGTCAGGTAAGTCCTTTCAGAGGCATCTTTGACAATTCTCACTAATGTGAAAATGGGGTTTGGGGTATGTTCTACCACAATATAAAAAGGTTTTTTTCTGCTGGACATGCCCTTTAACATTCTGCTGCTGGTAATAGCAACACTGTATCTTTTTTAAACAATTTTTTTAATTCAGTGCTGACCTTGCTAATCAGCATCTGAAGTAAAAGGATTAATGTTGCTATTACCGGCAGCTCTGGGAGGAGTAGTGCAAGAGCTTTGCTTCAGTAGAAAGTAAAGCTGGCTGGGAGATCGTAATAGGCAGTTAAAAAAACCTTGAATTCAAATTTGTGAACCAACTAATATTCAATGCAGAACCTCAAAAAAAGCTTGAACATGAAAAAGTTATATCTGTGTTATTTAGTTAGATCATGTGAACTTGAACTTTAGTCCTTGAAGATGTTTGGCTAGTCTTCTCACTGGCTTTCTCAATTCAGAATCGGTTGGCAATAATTACTCAGGACTGTGTCCCAATCAGCAAATAACAGCAAGGGACCTCCTGAGCACCTTGGAGTTATATGCTGATTGGGACACAGTCCTGGGAATTTATTGTACAAATCATTCTGAATTGAGAAAGCCACTCAGGTGATTAGCGAAATGTCCTCAAGAACTAAACTTCAAGTCAAGTTGATCTAACTGAATACAACAGATATACTATGACCTGGGTGAATGAGAACCTTCACAAACCATTTCCATCTATGGGTCCGTTTTTGGATTTTTTAATTTTTTGGACAAGCACCTTGAAGCACAGAGATTTGAGAAGGCCACTAGTTTTCTGCATAAGATAGCTTGGAAGCACCATACGCAGAAATAGGCCAACAATTCTCTGCAAACATTGTTGGGCTAGGCCGTATTGACTCCTCACCAAATTAGTTACATTCCAACCGAGCTTGCGTTAAGTAAAATAAATCCTTTACTGCATTGGAGATAAGCCACAAAATACATAAATGTTATAAAAACTGGCAGGTTTAACCCCTCAGCAAAGAAATTAGCAATTCAGATTGAGTTAAGCAAAGAGAGTATAGGGCAATTGGGCATTGCTGGAATGCAAACATTTAATTAAGTTAAGACCAACCCTACACCAAACAAATTAGACACTTTCCTACTGAACTTGCATCATATAAAGACAAGCTAAGTATGGGCCACTTTGGCAGTGCTGAATGCAGAATAAGGACACCAATTCTGCAAACACTGAAGGAAACAATTGACACCAAGCAAATTTAGCAATGGAAGCTGAGTTTGGAGCCCTGTGGTAGTACTGCATACAGAAATAGGCCATACAATCTGCATATATTGTAGGAACATGCAGTGTTAACCCTAACCCAAACAAATTAGCCACTTTTCCAACCGAACTGGGCAAGAAGATGAGTATGCAGTACGTTGGCAGTGCTGCAAGCAGACATATCTTTTGCCTCAGCAAACATACAGATGTTGCAAACCACAACAGTTTTCTCAGTCACTGAGACATTAAGAAAAAACCTGCATATGTGGTGAACTGCTACCAACTGTAGCAAGCAGACTGCCTCTCCCACCACTTGTGTGCGAGCTGCCCCTGCCCTTGATCCTTATTCTTTTGTCTATGGTTCTTCTCCTCTCTGCTTCTGGTAGCCTCGAAGAATGGCCTGTAGGCCTAATCCACCCACAGTAAGTCACAGCAATGTCAAAGTAAGCAACAACAGCAGAAACACCTTACACTTTCACTCCATGGCTACATTAGACTAAATTAAGATGCTCAACATAGATCACCAACCCTTGAATGGATCAAAAGAGGGAGCACATTGATTAACATCAACTGCTACTTTTATTGGTCATGTAATGACATTAACCCATATTTAGTTATTCTTGTGCAACAAGCATAACTGTAGACCAAATTTATTTACACCACCTATCATATCATTGTTATGCATAAATACATAGACATATAGCGTGGAGTAATTTTTACAATCTAAGAGATCTAAGGTTAAAGCCATAGGATAGACAACAGATTTTATGGAAATGTGTAGCAATAGGCTATAAGGAAGCAAAGTTTTATGGACTTTTCTTTTGTTAAATGACACTGCGTTGGAAAAGGAAACGTTGCATACTTGCAATGACATTCTCTATCTAACAAACAACCGTCTATAGCAAAGTACCAGGCTTGCTGGTGTTTTATAGCTCAACACAGGTTTTACAACGTTCTCTAGCAAAGAATCAGTTTAATGACATGCTATATCAATAGACCCAAGTTTCTAACATTCTTTGTAACAATGACTGATATAGTGTCTCAGATTATAGAAAGACCACACACTTTTATTTTGAAATCATGTAAATTTCTTTTCTTGTAAGCTTGTTAATATATTATCCTGTAACCAATCATTTGCAATGTATATTCAACTCCCGACTCATTAAACATAACTTAAATATTACTAAATATTATAGTAACAATTATAAATATTGTATTGTTATTCAGAGCACCATACTACTGGTTCAATTCTTAACCAGACACATTTGATAAAAATTCTTTATACCTTAGCTTTCATTAAGCGCTCAAGATATCGGTCGAATCTTGCAAACACCATTTCAGATCGAAAATCCCAAAATTTGAAGTATTTCCTGTCACTGTAATAAGATTCGAGATTGTCTCTATGTGTAAGGAATGCATTCTTAAAGCTCTGAAGGACATTCAGAGTATTATGTATGTGTTCCAGTGCTTCTTCTGGTTCTCCTTTTAAAAGGTCTTCGGGTGACAGATAGGATTTTGCCTGAAATGTAATGATGAATGGTCAGGCTACAGTTTACAAATGACAATCATGATCATCTTTTACTACCTTATAGCAAAAGTGACAACTACAAATACATTAACATGACAGTCAGTGTAAGACAATAGGAAAACTATAAGGAAAGGATCATTACACTTAAATGTCATTATTTTCTAGGGCGTTTACAATATTGATTCACCTGCAAGATCTCTAAGGATTTACAGATTTTTGGAACTAACCGGACATCCCACCCACAGTAAGAAAAAAAAAGTAATGTTAGAAAATAAATTTATTAAGTTCAACTGACTTATTACCTAATTCCATTTAGTATTTATTTCTTTGCATATGCTGTACAGTCAGACTGTATGACCAATGAGTCTGTTGCATAAAAAAAACCCAAAGGGCCAAAAGGAATTATTGATAATATACTGATTTGTTATATATAATATTATTATATTATATAATAATAAAATACATCATTAGATTTAAAATATAATATTAAATATCATGATGTATGACAATCACTAGTTAGTTGGCTTGATAGGAAAGGTCCGAAAGGTTGCCTGCACATTAAAGAAAATATTCTTTGAATAAACAGTGAGTTCACTGTTATGTTACCCAATACTATATATAGTGGATAATGCACCCCCAACTGTAAATTATAAGGATATTAGAAGTCACCGAGGGAGCGTTCCGTGACCATATAAAAGCACAAGGCCGCAGGCCGAGTACCTTTTATACAGGGCACGGAACTCCATTATTTATTATAACCTACCCCTTTTTGGCTTCTGGTTTCCTTTACCTCCTGGAACTGTAAGATTATAAAGCTAAAATCTTACAGTTCCTCCCATAGAAATCCACTACAGGGGTAGGTTATACCTTGATTAAATGGTAGCACCTGGGCACTGAAGGTTGTGTGGGTGAGTGTCTGCAGATACTCTTTGATATATATATGTTAGGGGTCTGCACTTTCGCTCGTGTACATAGAATTTGTAAAGCAGTGAAATTAATAACAGAACAAACAGGAAATGCGTTGGTTGTAATTAGAGATGGCTGAAACTCCTACGTTTCGTTCTGTTTTAGTATTTAGGTATAAACACAGGAGGTGGTGGGAGTCCATGTAGGTGTACCGTATTTTTTTTATTGGGAGTAAATGATGTACCTGGTTGTCCTGACAATAGGCAAAAGATGGATAAAACATGTTGATGTGGAGTTCTAACAAAGTATGTGTTTTAAAAATTGAGCTGCGAGCACTGGGGTTTACTTGTATACATGTACCATATGTATTAAATATAAAAGGGAAAAAAATGGTAATTGATTCTCTATATTCCCCAACTGTGTACCTGGTCAATTAACAAGTTGCCAAACTCCTGTAGAAGTATAATAATCCTTGATGGAATGTTGTAAAACTTGGAGTGGGTCCATATCAGACACACTGTGTGAAGCAATGGAGGCATTAATTTCCAAATCTCGGTAAACTCGGTCTCCTGTAGCAACCTTATATATTTTCTTAAAGTACTTAGGTGCAGGTAAACATCTTCAGTTTCAATCAGTGCTTAGAAAGGGGGGGGGAAACGAAAACATTAAACAATATTTTGTGACCCATTTCAAATAAATATCAACTATTTGTCAAAAATTTTAGAAACATTGTAAATGGTTTCCATTAGTAATGAGAAAAATGTTTATTGGCTAAGTGCTAAGGTGCCCATACACATGCGATTACAATCTCATGTGCACCAGAATATCCCATTGGTACATATGCAGTAGTTACTGCCTACACGGGCCCAACTGATCCCCATATGTTGTTAGCTGTGCTTCCACATGTCGCAGATCTTATCATCATCTCTCTACTATAATACTATACTATAGTAGAGGGATCTGATGCCGAACAGCAAGGTGTAAGGGCACATTTAGTGTCTCCTGATTTCCAGCTTTAACTCAAATAAAGTTGGTACTTTGCTCAATCTCTAGCAGATACACAGCCCTGTAAAGAGGCAAGTAAAACCAGCAACTAACATTAAAATGATCGATGAGATTATTCAAAGCTTAGTAAACAGTAAATAAATACAATAAACTAAGAACTATAATTCCCTCTTTACATTGATTCACACCTAATGCTTTTATGAGTCATTTTTCATAAGATTTAAATGGCAGATCCACCCCCAAAATGTCATTTGATATTCTGATAGAGAAGCCCCCGAAATCCTAAGATTTATATAGTCACACTGCCCAAAACCACAGTTAATTATTCAGCCAGATCCCTGCATCAGATACTAGCAAATTCCTTTTACTTCCTGGTGGAACATGAGTCACAATAGGATGTATGATGTCATGGCCAAGGCCTAATGAGTTCCCTGGAGGTTGTCCATTGAAAACAGTGGAAAGCTCACCTGAGCATGTGTGAAAGTTCTGATCTTTCCCTGCTCTCAGCAAATTGCCGTGGGGATGTGCTGAATATTAGCTTTGTGCAGTGTTCTGTAGAGGTGAGTACAACGATCTTAAACGTTTGGAGGGTTCTCTATCAGAATATCAAATGTCATTTTGAGGGTGGACATAGCTTTTAGGTATGATGCTTCATTATGACAGTAACTTCAACAATAAAGAATATACATGGAAAAAAAAAAAATGCAAAACATAGCGTTGGTATGTTTTTCTACATAGATGAGGAGTGAAGGGTTAATTATGAAAACATCCCTTAGGGGCATATTTATAAAGGTCAGTTATTTTTGCCAAAAATTTACCGCCGCACATCGCCGCAGAAAAATCGTTATTATCGCCATATTTATAAAGGCAATCAATATTGCAGCAAAAATCTATAACGCCACGGTATAGATTCTTCGCCGCGATAAAGTAATGATAGCAGCGAAGGGCTCAAATCCCGGCGTACGGGGCAGGGAGGTGCTGCTGGCAATGGATTGTGCCGCGGGTGGTCGCCACCAGAGAGGGCAGGAGTGTATGCCCACCCGCCCCCGTGGGGAGGGCGGGGTGTTTGCCCATCCCACCCTCGCTCACCTGCAGCGACCACCAGTGGCACAACCACTTCCCAGCAGCCTCTGCCCCATACGGTCACAGGGAAGGAAGGGAGGGGCCCACTGGGGTGGTGGTTACCAGGCCCGCCAGGGGGGGCACTGAGAAGTGCCCTTTGGGGCATAAGGGGTCCGGCAGCTCAAACCGGGACCCCCCTTCTCCGGCACTTATAAGTGCCATTGCAGCCCTTGGAAGGGCCCTTAGCCCCGTTGGGGCTCAAGGGTCCCACAGCTCAAACCGGGAACACCTTCCTGGCCCTTGCAGCACTTACAAGTGCCCTTGTGGCCTTGACAAGGGCCCTTTGGGGCATAAAGGGTCCCGTAGCTCGTACCGGGATTCCCCTCCCCGGCACTTAACTTTGTTGGGGGTCCTGCAGCTCGAAACAGGACCCCAATTGGCTCTTACCAGAGCCCTCAGGTCTGTCTTCTTTCTTCCATCCAGTGACACCAGCTGATGTCGCCAACACCGGGTGGTGCCCCAGTGGACGCCAGGGGCACCTCCAGCGCTGGCGACATCAACATAGCTGAGGTCACCAGCTTCTTGACCCCAAGTTTTCTTTCTTCACAGCCAGCGACACCAACTCCGCTGATGTCACCAATTTTCAGAAATATGATTGGTTACTGTATAATAACAGGATGGCAAGCATTAAAAAAATTAACCAATCAGAATTGTAAGTTGCGGGAGGAAGGTCCCAGTACGAGCTGCAGGACCCCTTATGCCCCAAAGGACCCTTGTCAGGGCCGCAAGGGCCCTTACAAGGGCCAGGGAGAGGGTCCCAGTTCGAGCTGCAGGACCCCTTAAGCCCCAAAGGGCCCTTATCAGGGCCGCAAGGGCACTTCTGAGTGCCCCAAGGGCCCTTGCAAGGGCCACAGCTCGAACTGGGACCAAAAAGGGCACTTCTTAGTGCCCCCGCTGGCGGGTCCTGGCACCCTCCTCTTTCCCTCACTGCGATTGTACAGGGCAGGGGGCCAGGAGGGGCTGCTGGGAAGGGGTTGCACTGCGAGTGGTCACCGTGGGGGGCGAGGGCGGGCATACACCCAGCCGCGCCCCTCTGGTGAAGACGACCACCCACGGCAGGGTGGACGTATGCCCCTGCCCTCTCTGGGGGTGGATGCAACCACCCATGGCGGGGTGGGTGTACACACTCGCCCTCTCTGGCAGCGACCCAGCCATTTTCGTCAACTCACAGTTGGCGAATTGAAACAGCGAAGGTTAATGCCAGAACTTAGTTACCGCCACTTTATAAATAGAAGCGAGCGGTAACTGATGCAATGTTATCACGTTAACTTTCTGCCACAACAACTTTCTGCTGCCATTTTCGGCATCGGAAAATTAACGGCCCTTTATAAATATGCCCCTTAGTATATTCTTAGTGGCAGATGCAGTAATAGATGCAAAAGTTTGCATCAGGAACCAACCAAATCAGATGTAGCTTTTACTGGGTTACTGAGGTTAGAAAAGATTTGATTTGGTTTCTGCAGATTAAGTATCAAACATTAATTCATTACCTGGAGCAAAAGAAAAGATTTATTTGAGACCGCAGTGAAGGAAATATTTATGCTAAATCACATTTTACACAACACCCAGAAATTGCAGATTATAATCATTTATTAGGACATATCTTCACAAAAATGCATAATTATAAATACATTATTAAGGGGCTTGTTCACACCCAGAAGACAAATATTCTACTTTTTATCTTCTCACCTCCACAACTGTTAAAGGACAACTCCACCCTCATAATAACATCTTTTAGAAAGAATGGCCTCTTTAAAATATGTTGATATATCCTACGTTGTCCTCTGAATTCATTACTGTATGTCTGCTATGCTTCTGGATGCCTCATGAAAACTGAGCAATTTAGAAACCTGTACTGAGCCTGGGCATGCTCAGAAGTGTCAGAAAGGGGATTAACATTCAGGCTATGGCCCCACTAGAACGCACTAAATTGCGCATGCGTTTTTATCGCGCGTTTGTGTATGCGTTTTGCCGGTTTCCGTTATGGCAACACATGCGTTAATGCACCAAAATGGTGAACGCATGTGTTAATAAAACGCAAATGCAATCGCATATGCATAGGAAATGGCGGGGATTTATGCATCCCCACGATTTCCATTATAACCAAATTGCATGCGCTATCGCTAAAGCAAAACGCGCGCGCAAACGCGCAAAAAACGTGTAAGTGGGGCCTAGCCCTCAGTCATTGGCTGTGATGTCAACAGTAAAATCCATAACTGACAGTTGCTAACTGGAAGAACCAGGAAGCAGAGACAGGGACAACAGGACATTGTGCAGGATTTCAGGTTAGACTTATATATTTCACATTTCAAACTATTACCGTTTAGGGTTTTGGGGGGTCATTTACCTGTATGTAAGTTTTCATTTTGGGGCTGAACTTGCCTTTTAAGGTTACTAGCCTCCACATGTTCATTGAATCCCATAACCCTTCCTTTCTCCACCGGTCCCAGCCTTGTCTGCAAGCTCAAAGAGCTTTTACAGAGGAGGCGCACTGGACACAACAATGACTGACTGCTGCAATCTGGAAGAAAGCCATTATCTGTGTGAGATGATGGCTTACGCTTACTTGCGCTGTAGAAATGTAATAATTATGAGCTTCAGGGACTGTGGCACAGATAAGTAACTATAATCCCAGGATTTGGGGGGGGATAGTATAGGTGTGTGTCTAGGTGAGGACTTTAACAGCTCGTTATGGACCCTATAGACAGAACCCAGTCACTTGTTAAGACTACGCCTGCAGTGTATGATGTGGTTAAAGGATTTAGTTCACTCAGAAAGGGAACTATTCTGTTTTGCTTTAATTGAAGAATGGTGTAAAAGGAGCTATATCTTACTCCCTTTTTCAATTACAGTAACAGAAGCCAGGAAACGAGGTAGAAAACTTACCATGAGTGCGATTCCTCACTGGCTCTTTACATAATTAAAGAACGGGAGGTAAGACATAGCTCCTTTACTCCCTTTCCTTTACCTATCCTTTAAGATTACAGTAACATACTAATAAACTGAGGCTGACAACACTGGCTAATGAACTGGAGAACCAACAAACACTGGCTAAAGAAACTGGAGGGCTGAAACACGGCTATATTAAACTGCAGTGCTGCTGACTAACAAAGGCTAATGAACTGGAGGGGTGAAAACATGGATAATAAAGGGAGGGTTGACTACACCGGGCTGGTTAATGAACTGGAGCACTGACTAGCACAATCTTTTCTGAGGAATCCCTCTCATCTCTGAATCATCATACTCATTATGTTGCCTGTCGATTGCCTGCTCCAATTACACAAAGAGATTTATGGTTAAATACTAATTTAGGTCCACAGTTAAAAACAGATATGTCTCATGTTTGTCTTTAAGATTTTTATTTTATTTTAACCAATTAGAAATACCTCAGGGTCAAAATTCACACTTAGTAACCATCTTTGAGGTTCCGTTTAATGAGAGGCCTGTCCAGATTAAACTCACAGATTTTATCACATCAGATCTCCATTTTCATTGGCACTGTCTTCAAAATTGGTCTAATCATGTCATCATCTCCATGTATTCGATTAAACTAATGATGCTTCTGGACTTTCCATTGATTCTGTTTCAATGTAAAAGGTTAAGGAGTCTATTTAAATATGATTACCATGAGAATAACTCAAGTGTATTTTTATCTTCAACACAGTAGTTGTGATTTACTGTGGGAACTTTTTTTTGCATAATGATGCATTTTAGCAGTCAATGAATAGACAGACTATTACATTCTGTATTGTTTTTTTGGGAGAAGCTGGTTTTACATTAAAAAACATGCTTCTAACATTGTGTAACAATTTAAAATGCTGTAGAAAAAATAGTGGCAACCAAACAATATGCCTTTGTATCCTTGAATAGAGATGTAAAATATCATAAACAATATGGTTGTTTACGTTTTAGGAGGGAGTTTAGGGCCAATTATAATCTAGTTATCATGGAACATCTTTATAGAGAGGATTTTAACCTAATTCTTGGGAAAAGAAACAATTGTTCATCCCTAATATAAAATTTATATATAGGCCAATCATCCCACAAACTCAAAACTACTATATAGTTAGAAAGCTGATAGACAAAGGGATATTTGCTGGCAGCAAAATGTGTTCTATACCTTCCCTCGGCTCCAAAAACTTTTCTCTTCCTTTTCAAGCTCTACAAGCTTTTATATAAGCTTCTACATGCTCAGAGGAGGCAGCTAGTAGAATTCAGTAATGGCTGTTATGTTATCTGTTAAGCTATGTAACCCATGTTGCATTGTTCCTCCTGACTAAACCGTTCGAGGCTCGACCAGTCAGCCAGGAGGAAGACTGACGGTCGGACAGTTAGCCGCGATCGAGAGTGCGGTCCTAGAGGAACGCACGATTGGCCATGGTTTCCAACCTGTCTGACCTGGTGTTCGTATCTGATTTCAGAAGGTTGCGGCCACAAGAAAGAAGCCATACAATAATTTGGCCGACCAACCGAAACACCTGAAATGTCAGTTTGGTTGGGCCAAATTATTGTATGCTGTGTACCCAGCTTTACATTAATGACTGACAGATGCTAACTGGAAAAAAAAGGAAGCGATAGAGGGGTAACAGAAATCAGTGTAGATTTACATCACTCTGTTTTTAGCTATTCAGTTTTAGGGTGTGGTGGGGGGGAGGATTTTATCTATATACTGCACTTTTAAAGTGAATTCTCTAAGATAATAACAGGATATTCCGTGTGAAATCTATTGACTGTTAATGCACATATATAGTATTTATAGTATAAAAAGCAGACATGTATATCAATAGCTCAAGGGTATTAAAACTCTGTAATTAAAGTGGGAATAACAGATAATAAAGTCAATACAGATAATAAAGTCCGCATTCAATATATGTGTACTTACGGATGTTGAATGAACCGGAAATGTGACCATGGTGTCTGTATCCGGTTTTTTGATTTTCTAGTGAACTCTAGGGACTCCAGATATTGCAGCATATTTTTATGTACAGTGTAATCTTCCATAATAAACGAATATAAGTGCTTTATATATGAAAAAGTTTTTCATTCTAAAATGTGCTTAAAAATAAAAATGTACATACCTGCTTTATATGGGTATTGTATAGTACCTTGCACCTATCTAGCTCCTTGTCATACATTGAAGTAAAGTAAAATAATTTGGGCTAAATAAATCCGAAGTAGTGACTCCCAGGAAATAACCAGAAATTGCAATCAACTGAAAAAAGAATGTAGCATTGAAACTGAATACAATTCAGTATATTGTGTAACAAAGACTAATGGGACAGATTAAATATAAAAAATACAATTTTAGTTGACCGATGGTTGTTGATGGGTATTTATTTTCTATATTTTGTAATTAATCATAGCGATATAGACAAAGATCACAAGTGTGTGTAACATTAAGGACCCATTTCTTATTAATTTGTTTAATTAGGATAATTTCCAAATCAAATTTTTAGCAGACCATATACCCTAGAACAGGAATGGCCAACTTGTGCCCCTCCAGATGCAGTGAAAAGCTAGGGAATGCTTGGGATTTATGAAGGGAGCTGCAAGTTAGACATCAATGTCCTATAAAAACCTCTGGTTAAAACAATGTATCACGGACCTTGTTGCTATTTCTAAAAAGAAATATAATATTATTAGCATAATAAGCAAACCACAAAGTAAATGTAACTGATTGGAGAGCGCTTCTCTATCCCAGGGGCAATCACCATAGACATGGCCAGCACTTAAAGTATTGGAAATGGCAGAAGAGTTCCTTAAAAGGGTAATTAAACCCTTTTAATTGACCTACGCTCACTAATTGTACACTATAGTAAGCTTTGTTCTGCTCAATTGTTTAGGTCCTCGGTCACATGTTACTACATCTTCTACTAGTCCCACACATCATGTCAGTGTAATTGATTAAGCAATTTGTACTGAAAAAAAGGGGATTAATACAGTACCCCCATGCTCCCTACATTGGAAACTTTATAATCAACAGCATGTGTGTTTGCTCTAAATGGTGGCAAACTTTGGAAACTTGACCAATGACTTGGACAAAAAGAAAACCAACCTTAAATGCAGATTCCCATCCCAAGAACAATCCTTAAATGCTACCAAAGTAAATATGCAAGTCTTTTTCACAAATCTTGTACCTTTTTTTTAAATTCATTGTAGTCATGTTCAAATTCCTGTAAATGTATGTTTTAAAAAAAAGAAAAGAAGCTAAGCACTTTTTTTAGAAATTTGAAAGCAGCTAATTGGTTTCATTGTGTTAGTTTATGTAGTAATGGTGGGGACAAGCTATCTTTCTGAGAAAATCAACTTTTTCTATTTTAAAGGACAATTGTACTGGATTCCCCCAACTCCCTAACCAATGAATAGTAACCAGGTTTGAGGACCAAGAACTTGGCTAATGGGAGGACATTTCTTTCAGAGCATGTCTTCTCGCTTCATCAGGCACCAACGGGATGGATTGGTTGTTTAGAGGTGGCGGAGAAAACTGGGACATGATAGCTAATTTTAAGGACTTGCACAGTGAAAATAAGATACAACTATTTAGAACGTTGACAGGTTTAGAATCCTATGCAAAGAATCAGAAGGAAAAAAAATAGATCCTCAAAATTTGTGTGTCTCTGATTTACCCTTCTTATAATAATAGTTGAAGGACAAGAGTTTTTAAATTATAACACTGAGTATGGCTATGAAAGACTTTACTCCTGACCTTCATGAAGCCCACACAGTAAGAAATTATTTAATATAATTTTTATTATAATTATATATTAGAATTATGCGGCACGGTTACTCAAGTGCACATTTTTAATCTTAATGGGGTCGTCTGGATAGTAGATTAGGACCCCACTTGAACAGCAAAGAAAAAATGGTACCCAAAGTGACCATGAAGTAAGCCATATAATTACTGAGAGTGTAAACTGACTCAGTTTATAAAAAGTGTTACATGCCCTGAGTACAACCAAAAGCTTGCTCTATTAATAAGGCCACAGGAGAAATGGGGGTGCGGGATGAATAGGGGTGAGGGACAAATGGGCAGTGTGCGGAGAAAGGGTTTTTTTAAATAGGTAATGTTGACCTTTAAATTGTGTATTTTGCTTCAATTCATTAAAATGTTCTTTGAGGGTCACATTCCTGGCTATTACAACTTGTAGAGGAACTCAATACAGAGTACGATCGAAACAATAAAAACTGTGACAATACAGGGTGTTAAAATTGTTGGATCTAGTGTGCTTTCTTAAACATTTGCAGCTATACAGAAATTCTTCATCAAGTAAAATAGCTGCTCAATTTAATGTTTCTCCCTTTAATCCACCAAATTCCGTTTTTCAAGCTTTTGAAATTCAAGCATTATTGAAAAATATTCCTATAACAAAAAAACAAAGAAAACATATTACATAAAACTAAATTTTAAATTAAACCTTGTACTGCACCATTCTTTTAATACACGTTGATATGTGTATGTGTACAATCTTCACTGTTTTTCTACAGAAATATATTAAAGAAAGCACCTTACTAACTAACTGTGTGGACAATTGAACTGCAGTACATGTGATCTGTACATGCATTACAGCCTGTAATATGATGGGGTACCTCTCAGATGGGTTTAGATCAGTGTGTCCAAACATGCCCAAAGATGGGGTATTGGAGGGCTTATTTTTATTAACTTAAAGGAGAACTAATCTTTTTTTTTTAACCCTTATGTTAAAGCTTTTCTCCAAAGACATCAAAACATGGTAAGATAATTTTATAGAAATTGTGTTTAAGTACATGTAAAAAGTAGATTCTAAACTAATAAGGCTTTCATTTTGTTTGCCAGTAGAACTTAAAAGCAGGTGTAGTATTCAAAGAACCTGTTGGCATGTGCACATATTGAAAAGGTGCTCTCTTTGTAATGGTCCAACTGCCAAATCCAAACATATCCACTATTTTAAAATCCAAAAATCCAGTCGTTAATTTAATGAAAAGAGTGCATATTTATTATTTCACTTAAGAGTAAAAGTAAGGCAAACATTTTGGGCCCCCACATAGCCCTTTATCAAGCCTACCCACATAGAAAGTTAATGACTTTCTAGTGGTAGGACTTAGAAGCACAAGGATACCAGTTAGCTTTATAGCTTAAGGTGAGGTGGGTTTTAAATGTGGAAAAGGCCTCCACAGAGCGTACAATGAAATGAGCCTAATTGGGTGTAATACAGGAACTTCCTTACATTTCCTTTCAGTGTAGCTCATGCAGAGGTTTAAGCAGTACAGAGAAGTGTGGTTAAACTTCCATTTGACTATGTCATATTAAAATAGGGGTACCAGCACTGTGTAAGCACATTTATAAACTTTATAAATGTTGTCATGTACACAAAATATATATTATATTTTTCACATTCAAGGGAGTAGGAATCAAAACTGATTTATTTTGTGCTACAGTGCTTATGGGTTTATGGTAGCACCAGGGTAATTATATGCAAGCTCAAGAAAGGAGTGTGCTCATCTACGGTGGTTATATATATAAATATATACAGTATATACATACCAAGTGGCCACTCTCCTAAAGGAATCCAGCATCTCTGCTTGATTCAGTCAACTGCTGCAGATGATAATGGTAGATTGGTTGTTTGAGTGATTGGATATTAAAGATGAAGTTTGGGTCCAGTTCAAAAGGTTCTGAAGTGTGGTAGCCCTTGAATATACAGAGCCCTTTCAGGGTACTTTCGATGGTTACCAGATATGCGTTAACCCTCGAAAGTAGCCTGAGAACCTCGAAATGGTATGTGTACAGGAAGTTCATTGTAATAAGTTTGGTTACATGTATTGTGTTTTACCAGACCATTTCCTAGGTCCTGAGCAATTTTCACACTAATTTCTATAAATTTTGATCAGAACATTGCAGATTTTTTTCCAATTGACTTTTGGTTAATTTTCGATTTCCCCCCCCCCCCGAAAATCTAAAAAACAGAACCAGGTCCAAGCTTAAATTAAAAATCATTGATTAATTAAAAATCCCTTAACAAATGTTATTCTTCCAACCCCCCCCCCAAAAATTAAAAATTAACTGCTCCATTTTGAAATACTTTCTTTCCCTCTAGATGCTCCTGGAAGAAATACTTGGAACTTGGTTCCTCTGCTGCACTTTGTGGCTTTGGGCTATTCGTTAAAATGCAGTATCGCAAGTTAGCGATACTGTGGCATTATCACTTAAGTACGACAGGGTCGTACAATTACGCCGCGAACGTTCATCAATAACAAACGTTCGGTCCTAGAATACCATGCAGTAGTAACAATGGGGATCGTAAATCATAATTGCATTATCGTAGCTTTACAATCGTTATCCTAAATTTACAATAAGGATTGGAAAATACAATTGCTAATCCGAACGTTAAAGGTGCGGATGCTAGAAATGTGATACCACGCCTTTAGAAAACTATGGCGTTTGTGAGGTCATTATTCGCTTGTGCAGCCATAACACAGGTTGTTGTGCACCTATTGATGGTATGTCATGACCTTGATGTCATTGTTCATGGACTTGACTTGGGCCTAACACCCAGAAGAGCATTGAGGAACTGGTGTGGTCAGTTCAATAAAACCAGCAATGACAGTCTACTACACTATGCTCCCAAATTACCTTATCAACCACATGTAAGATGAGGAGAAAGTTATAGGAAGGGTGACTTACGCAAAAACTCTTTGGGGAATTTATAAGGATTGTCTTTTTCGCAAATAATTTAGAGCAGCAACATCGCAGCGAAAATAGCGCCATTTGGGGCTTCGTTTCGCCTTATTTATAAAAAGCGAAAAAAAAAACACACTTCGGCGCTGAAAAAGGCGGAAGGGTGCGTAAAGAGCGAAAAAGTATTGCAGCGAAAAACTTAACGCATCTAAGAAGACTGCATTGTGAAAACCATCTTCAAAACCTACAAAAAGCCCACTAGAAAATGAGTATTCAAGTTCAAAATGGCCCCTTCACCATTTACAAGAAGTCAGCCATGTCTTATTTAGTCAATCTTCTTAGAATTTCTCAATTGGAATACAATTTTTCTTTGCACTGCAATTAGCTTTTCTAATGCGCGTTCGTTTTCCAGGAATTCATATATCCATATAATGCGCGGTCGCCTTTCTAATGTGTGTTCGCTTTTTAATGTGCGTTCGCCTTCTAAGCGCGCGTTACCTTCTCATGTGACGTCGCCTCGCTTCAAGTGCGTTCGTTTTTCTAATTGTATCGTTGTCGTTCCAGCGCATAATACATTTAAATGTGCGTCGCCCAGTTCCCTTCTAATGTGCGTTCGCTTCAAGGTTTAGCTTTCCTTTCCAACGGTCACTGTCTTAAGTCAGGCTTGTCCAACCAGCAACGTAATCGTAGAGGCTGATCGCCCTTCTAATGCGCGTGCGATATCGTGCCGTTGTGAACCGTCATGCGAGAGTTTCACTTTTCAAGGACATATTAAAAATTTAAGTTCTAAGGCGCGATCGCCGCTGATTCTAATGTCGCTTTTCCAAGGCAATTCATTCAATTTGCGCCTCCGCATCGCACTCTTCTAATGGTCGCGTCGCTTTTTTCAAGGCATATTACCATAGTAGCCTTTTCGCGTTCCACTATGATTTCAACCACTAGCTACGTAGGTCGCTGGCCTATGATCTCTTTGTGTCACTTTTTTAATGCAAAAAACACTTTCGCTCTTTTATTAAATCTGAGTGTTTATGCCCTTTTTCGCTAAAATTACCATTTAGAAGGCCGAGATTATGGGTCCTAGCTAAGCGAAGGGGATGGTACGATAGGGAGCTCGAACGGAAACGGTTTCGCCATTCGTTTTTAACGCTACCTTTATAATAGCGTAACTGTCTTTTTGGCGGAAACCCATGCGAAAAGCGAATGCGAAAACATTTCGCTACTTTTCGCTCTTTTATAAATATGCCCCTTTGTGTTATAATACAAGCACATGTATAAAACAAATAAAACCACACTAGATTGAACATTGAGTTAGGTGTATAAATAACAAAAGACAGTCTCTAGTTATATACAGTATTTTATTTCATTACAATAAAAACAAACAAATTAAAACAAGTATTTTATCTTAAATCAAGAGTGCTTCTAAGGCTGCTTCACACAGGCCTCTCTAATAAAGGGATATCACTTTTCTTTCTTAATAATTAGTATTAGTTTTGATCTTAATCATGCAACTTGAGTAGCTTCTGTTTAAGAATATTTCTTGCCTTTGAAAACGCCCTTTTCTCTTGGATGATCGCAGTCGAATTTACGTGATTGGTTTGGACCTTAATTTCGAGTTGGCAAGAGTCGATTGCAACTTGCAGTAATGGGTGGCTTAAAAATAGGAGTGAAGGTCTATGTTTCTTGTGCGATTGGATTGTCATAGTGTCCAATAAGCCCTTGTGCTTGACTGAGCAGTCGAACTTAGAGCCGGTGGTTTCAGTTCGACCCCGCACCCTCCCCTGTTAGTCTGGTCGGAACTGAGCGCAACCATATACTGTCCACCTTTCGTATAGGACCACATAATTGTCGACTGTCGGAGTAGTCAATCCTTTTGAAGAAGTGGGGCGACTTTCGTGAATGTCACATAGTACACTGATTTAGGCTAACCGCAGAGGTCGTGTCAATCTACAGTTTAGCGTCCCTCTGTTGGAGAACGGCTATGTCTCCTTCATCACCTGATGAAGGAGACCATAGCGTTCTCGGCTTGTTGCCGTATTGATTACGAGATGATGTGTTTGTTAGATTTAAAGCGAACCGAGACTAAACAGAGTGCGCTTCCATCAACCCTTATGCTTTTGTGTATAGCGTGGAGTCCTTGAGGTAGAGGACAGAGGGAAGCAGCACCTGAAATACCATTGGCACATTGCCCTGAAGGGTGACCTGAGGCCCACATCTAAACACACTGCATAATGACTCTACTTGGAGAAAGAGTCCTTGACTTCTCTATTAACTTTTTTTTGTCTGGAGTATCCAGCAACCTTCTCAGAGACAGAACTTTTTCTAATTTGAAGAGCAGTTAGAAGAAATTCAGCACAGGTTTTTGGCAGTAAAAAAATGTTGTGCTCCAGCAAGGAAGAGAGGTGTCAGTTGGATGAAAACCTTGGGTCTAGAATAAAGGGGTGTGTGGGTTCAGCGAGGTCATCATCATCACTCATAAATCAATAAAAGATATGATAGGGCTTATGTAATAAAACAAGAAAATATTTGCAAGTGAGCTTAAACTTCAACAACCAATCAGATCACCTGTAGAAACAGTTCATAGTTGTTATAGGGTTAACATATATTATAAAAGCCCCCTTAACCAAGAGCGTAGGCATTCAGTCTACACTCAAAGCACAGAGTGCATACCAAGTGTAGGCTCTGCTATAAAGAATAGATAAGCTATGTGCTGTGTTAAAAAGTCACTTGAATTTGCGAGGTAAATACTTTATATATAACAATTTGGAGGAGAGGAAGGGGATATTACATACAATATACACGTATATTTACTAGCAAAAGTGAAGTCCCCAGCTACACTACATTTACGGCTATACTAACATTGTGACTTTGCTACATTCAGAGTCACATCACGGTACCACATAGAACCCATGTGATGTCCCTCCCATACTCAGAAACCACGTTAGTGTAGGGTGTTTGGTGCTAACCGGGGACGCCCGTTACAGGTGTTTTTAGAGTGTGGAATTATGGATTGTGTTGATCTGTTTTGGGTGGCTTTGCCCGACGTTTTTGCATAATAGCAAAAGTGTGCCCGTTGGTGCAGAAGAAGTAAATAGAAATGAAAAAACAGTTAATAAAGACATTCATATGAAAACCTGATTCTATAAGTGTCACATCCCCCTAAACTAATACTTTGTTGATTTTTATATATATATTGGACTATGATTTCTCCCAGTTTCCCTAGAGCGAAAGGGGCAGAGATATTCAAAGTTTCTCCTACATGTCCTTGGCTAATACATGTGTCTAGAACCAGTGGCATAATAACATGCAATACAACTAATAGAATAGAACCATTCATCTGATTGGAGATGTGACTTGTTTTAATATATGTAAATATATATTTTTTTTTTAATAAAACACAGGGTTGATGCTTTTTTGCCAAAAAAAAATAGGGGAGGTGCTAGTTGAGAAAAAATAATGTAACTATTTTTCTTAAGAATAAAAAGAAAAGACTGAACTGTAACACTCTATATACTGATATTAAAAAACTCTTTTTATATCTCTAAATAGGTATTCAATTAAAAAAAAATATATTTAGTGTATTTATTTCCCTCAGACCTTTAGAATATAGCATATAATAAGGCTTATTACTTGAATGAAAGGCTTTGACACAAGTTGAAGCAAATACATTACTGATGACTTTGCAATTACGTCAATTAAATATTTGCAGTTTTGAGGATTTTCATTTTTATGTGCTTATTGCCACTGGAATGGCCCGGTAAACATATAATAAGTAGAGATGGGACTTCGGGTCGACAGGAACCCAGATCCGACATGAAACCCCTCGGTTCCGAAATCCAAATGATCCGTCCAAAGTCGGACGGATCGTCCAGATTTGGGACTTCGGAGCGCATCTTTCGATCATTTTTAAAAATAGCACCAAACGTTCTTGGGATTTTCCCGAGATCCGGGGAATCTGAAAACGGAAACTAAACTAGTGAGTTTCTGCCATCTCTAACAATAAGACCTGTTAAGCAAAAGCTGCAAGCACTCAGTCTACACTCAAAGCACAGAGTGAATACCAAGTATAGGCTTTGCTATAAAGCATAGTAAAGCTATGTGCTGGTGTAAAAAAGGCTTGATAAGGGGCTGAGTGTGGGCCCGAAACGTACTTTTACTCTTAAGTGAAATAATAAATATGCACTGTTTGCACTAAATCAACGACTGGACCTCTCTGATTTTGTGAATTTTGAAACATGTGCCCATATTGGCCACGCCACCCTAACCCCAGTATAAAATGTTGTACACCATCCTATGTCATGGGTCGGGCCCTGCGATTGATGTGTGAATGAAGCAGTTTAGTTTAGGATATTACTTCTAAATTAGTTTTAGTTCTCATTAAGGCAATATAATCTCTATGTAAATGAGAGAAAACACGTTGTGGATATTAATGTAATACTAATAAAAACTCTGTGCAGGGGGTTTGGACTTCTTTATACAACAGGTCACTTTTTTGGGTTGTTTTACCTCATTGAAGTACAAGGACAGCTAAATCTAAAAGGAAGATATTTTTAAACTTCACATACTGAGGAAGGAAAAGGAAACATCTACTGCAGTAGATAGAACATACACATAAAAGGTTTTAATAGGACTATACATTTAAATAAACTACAGAGTGTAAATAATCCTTAATACATGATGCAAGAGCGCCTTAGTGGACAAATAGAGTAATGTATACTAATGGCATTTAATGGAATGTTTTATGTAATTGGCATTGCAAATAAATACAGTGAACATAGAAGGTTTTTGTTCAGACATTCTTCAATAAATGAGAGAGGTTGGTGTTATGTTAAACATGATCTAAAAGCTGGTTATAAAGGGTCAGTTTATGGAAGTAATCAGTAATAGCATTAAACCTTTTGGGTAGAATGTAAGATAGCTGGTAAACTCATTGTAGGCATTTGCGTGTTAACCATGTTTTGAAAAGTCTTAATTATGGGGTACGGTTTATTAATACCCTGACATTAATGGATAAATGGAGCTTATTGTGAAGCAAAACATATATAATATTTTAACTACTCGCTATAGCCAATAATAATAATTCATTATATGATTCTTATACAGGTAAAAGAGGCTGCAGAAAGAAAACATGATATGTTAAAATCTATTTCGTATTTTCTACCAAGATAATAATATGACTAGCTGTTCTGATGCCCTCTCACAAAAAGCTGGAAGGTTTGCAGGCCACCTTTTTTAACATGAAAAAAAAACCTCACCTCACTCTCTTAACCCACAATCCCTGCCAGCAACGCTGGGTACACACTTTAACAATAAAGGGACAATTCTTCAGATTCAATTTAATTGCCCTTTAAAGGTGTGTAGCACTGAAACAAGCGTTCCCCTTCATCATCTGGAACAGTTTAGACCGACATAAATTTCTCTTGGGCGAGGTTGCTTTCCTTTATTAGGGAGTCAGCCATGGCTGAAGGGAACAAGTTAGTCCTGAATGTTCTCCCTTACTTTATGTAGGGAGAAGGCTTGGGAATGTGTGTAGTCTGTTCTTAAAAAAAAAGGAAGGAAAATGAAACTTAAAAGATTCTGGCTGACATGATACATGATTTAGGCCTAGGTCCCAATATGCACGTTACTATTCTATTTCTGTCCACTTTCCGATCAGCAATTACACCTTATTTTTAATGGAAATCTCAGGAGAACCTTTCCTACTCTGTGTGTTGCATTCTGAACCCTTTATCAATCACATGCGTGCATGACAATTGTGCCATTTCGTCCACTTTGTGCTTCAATCAAGTCTATGGGAATGTAGAAAAAATGTGCAGACAACAGCAGACAGAAATGCACTACTAATGTTTATACCACAAGTAATAAATAAATAAATGCAAATGCAGACAAGAACAGGCACAATTGCAAATGAAATAAAACTGCATTTTTCAATTAGATGCGTTGGGACCTTAGCCTAAAAGATCTTTACAATGGCATCCAACTACAAAGGGCAAGTCCAGTCAAAAAAAACCTTTTAATATTGCGGTAGAGCACCCCCCAAACCTGTAAGAATTATATAAAAAGCCTTCTATCGTACCTTCAAAATAAAACCTAAATCACATCTCTAGTTATAATTGGTGAGAAGTTATTGCTGGAAAGGTTTAGTAAATATTACTTCTGCTTAAAGACTTCCTATTTTCAGGCATGTGACCAGTTTGTAGTCATGCAAACCAGACTCTACCTGCATTAATAGGCCCCCTCCTCAACTGTCAGTTTTTTTCCCAGGTACTTCGGTTTTCCCAGCATTAAGTCTTAACTGAGCATGCTTCTCCCCGGGGGAGGATGGACAGGGCCAGAGGTCAGGTGATGTCACTCAACTACTGGAAGCAGGAAGTTTGAAACATTCACCCCAATGTAATGTCTCACAGGCTCCAGCCAGAGATGCGATTGTCAGCTTTTTTTAAGGAAATAATGCAGGCTTTCATTTAGCCCTAACTTTTTTGCGACACACAGTTGCCCTTGAAGGATTGTCAAAGATACCTTTAAAAGGACTTACTTACCTGGTCCTCTCCACCTGGGACACCACCCATGCTACTGTTCGAGCAAAAAAACAGTAGCAGTGCGTGTCTGCACTGACAGCCGCTCTACTTTCTGTGTTGCGGCTGTCAGGCAATTGGGGTTTGTGATGTCATGTTGCACCTTAAATGACAGCTGCGACCAGGAATTAGAGCAGCGTCAGCTGCAGAGCAGATGGACTACGTCAGGTAAGTCCTTTCAGAGGCATCTTTGACAATTCTCACTAATGTGAAATGGGGTGTTTGGGGTATGTTCTACCACAAATATAAAAGGTTTTTTTCTGCTGGACATGCCCTTTAACATTCTGCTGCTGGTAATAGCAAAACACTGTATCTTTTTAAACAATTTTTTTAATTCAGTGCTGACCTTGCTAATCAGCATCTGAAGTAAAAAGATTAATGTTGCTATACCGGCAGCTCTGGGAGGAGTAGTGCAAGAGCTTTGCTTCAGTAGAAAGTAAGCTGGCTGGGAGATCGTAATAGGCAGAGTTTAAAAAAACCTTGAATTCAAATTTGTGAACCAACTAATATTCAATGCAGAACCTCAAAAAAAAGCTTGAACCATGAAAAAGTTAACTGTCGTTATTTAGTTAGATCATGTGAACTTGAACTTTAGTCCTTGAAGATGTTTGGCTAGTCTTCTCACTGGCTTTCTCAATTCAGAATCGGTTGGCCAATATAATTACTCAGGGACTGTGTTCCCAATCAGCAAATAACAGCAAGGGACCTCCTGAGCACCTTGGAGTTATTGCTGATTGGGACACAGTCCTGGGAATTTATTGTACAAATCATTCTGAATTGAGAAAGCCACTCAGGTGATTAGCGAAATGTCCTCAAGAATACAACTTCAAGTCAAGTTGATCTAACTGAATACAACAGATATACTATGACCTGGGTGAATGAGAACCTTCCACAAACATTTCCATCTATGGGTCCGTTTTTGGATTTTTTAATTTTTGGACAAGCACCTTGAAGCACAGAGATTTGAGAAGGCCACTAGTTTCTGCATAAGATAGCTTGGAAGCACCATACGCAGAAATAGGCCAAATTCTCTGCAACATTGTTGGGCTAGGCCGTATTGACTCCTCACCAAATTAGTTACATTCCAACCGAGCTTGCGTTAAGTAAAATAAATCCTTTACTGAATTGGAGATACCACCAAAATACATAAATGTTATAAAACTGGCAGGTTTAACCCTCAGCAAAGAAATTAGCAATTCAGATTGAGTTAAGCAAAGAGAGTATAGGGCAATTGGGCATTGCTGGAATGCAAACATTTAATTAAGTTAAGACCAACCTACACCAAACAAATTAGACACTTTCCTACTGAACTGCATCATATAAAGACAAGCTAAGTATGGGCCACTTGTGCAGTGCTGAATGCAGAATAAGGACACCAATTCTGCTAACACTGGAAGGAAACAATTGACACCAAGCAAATTTAGCAATGGAAGCAGGAGTTTGGAGCCCTGTTGTAGTACTGCATACAGAAATAGGCCATACAATCTGCATATATTGTAGGAACATGCAGTGTTAACCCTAACCCAAACAAATAGCCACTTTCCAACCGAACGGGCAAGAAGATGAGTATGCAGTACGTTGGCAGTGCTGCAAGCAGGACATATCTTTTGCCTCAGCAAAATACAGATGTTGCAAAACCACAACAGTTTTCTCAGTCACGAGACATAAGAAAAACTGAACCGCATATGTGGTGAAACTGCTACCAACTCTGTAGCAAGCAGACTGCCTCGTCCCACCACTTGTGTGCGAGCTGCCCTGCCCTTGATCCTTATTCTTTTGTCTATGGTTCTTCTCCTCTGCCTTCTGGTAGCCTCGAAGAATGGCCTGTAGCCTAATCCACCCACAGTAAGTCACAGCAATGCAAAGTAAGCAAACAACAGCAGAAACACCTTACACTTTCACTCCATGGCTACATTAGACTAAATTAAGATGCTCAACATAGATCACCAACTCTTGAATGGATCAAAAGAGGGAGCACATTGATTAACATCAACTGCTACTTTTATTGGTCATGTAATGGCATTAACCCATATTTAGTTATTCTGTGCAACAAGCATAACTGTAGACAAATTTATTTACACCTATCATATCATTGTTATGCTTAAATATGACATATGTGTGGATAGTAATTTTTTACAATCTAAGAGATCTAAGGTTAAAGCCATAGGATAGACAACAGATTTTATGGAAAGTGTAGCAATAGGCTATAAGGAAGCAAAGTTTATTGGACTTTTTTTTGTTAAATGACACTGCGTTGGAAAAGGAAACGTTGCATACTTGCAATGACATTCTCTATCTAACAAAAAACCGTCTATAGCAAAGTACCAGGCTTTGCTGGTGTTTTATAGCTCAACAAAGGTTTTACAACGTTCTCAGCAAAGAATCAGTTTAATGACATGCTATATCAAATAGACCCAAGTTTCTAACTCTTTTGTAACAATGACTGATATAGTGTCTCAAGATTTATAGAAAGACCACACATTTTATTTTGAAATCATGTAAACTTTTTTCTTGAAGCTTTGTTAATATATTACCTGTAACCAATATTTGCAATGATAGAAACTCCCGACTCCTTAAACATAACTTAAATATAGCTAATATTTTAGAACAATATAAATATTGTATTGTTATCAAGAGACACCATTACTACTGGTTAATTCTTACCAGACACATTGATAACAAATTCTTTTATCCTTTAGCTTTCATTAAGCGCTCAAGATATCGTCGAATCTTTGCAAACACCATTTAAGACGAAAATCCCACAAATTGTGAAGTATTTCCGTCACTGTAATAAGATTCGAGATTGTCTCTATGTGTAAGGAATGATTCTTAAAGCTCTGAAGGACATTCAGAGTATTAGTATGTGTTCCAGTGCTTCTTCTGGTTCCTTTTAAATAGGTCTTCGGGTTGACAGATGGATTTTGCTGAAATGTAATGATGAATGGTCAGGCTACAGTTTACAAATGACAATTCATGATCATCTTTTACTACCTTATAGCAAAAGTGACAAACTACAATACAAGTTTACTATTAACAGACAGCAGTGTAAGACCAATAGGAAAACTATAAGGTGAAAAGGATCATACCCTTAAATGTCATTATTTCTAGGGCGTTTACGAATATTGATTAATCACACTGCAAGACTTCATAAGGATTACAGAATTTTGGAACAAACCACGGAACACCACACCACAGTAAGAAAAAAAAGTAATGTTAGAAAATAAATTTAGTTAAGGTTCAACTGACCATACCTAATTCCATTTAGTATTTATTTCTTTGCATATGCTGTACAGTCAGAACTGTAGACAATGAGTCTGTGCATAAAAAAAACCCAAAGGCCAAAAGGAGATTATGATAATATTATGATTTGTTCATATATAATATTATTATATATATCATAATAACAATACATCATTAGATTTAAACATATAACATTAAATGATCATGATGTATGACAATCACTAGTTAGTTGGCTTGATAGGAAAGGTCCGAAAGGTGGCTGCCACATTAAAGAAAATATTCTTTGAATATTGAATAAACAGTGAGTTCACGTTATGTTACCCAATACTTTATATAGTGGATAATGCACCCCAACGTAAATTAAGGATATTAGAAGTCACCGAGGAGTTCCGTGACCATATAAAAGCACAAGGCCGCAGGCCGAGTACTTTTATACAGGGCACGGAACTCCATTATATTATAACCTACCCTTTTTGGCTTCTGGTTTCCTTTACCTCCTGGAACTGTAAGATTATAAAGCTAAAATCTTACAGTTCCTCCATAGAAATCCACTACAGGGGTAGGTTATACCTTGATTAAATGGTAGCACTGGGCACTGAAGGTTGTGTGGGTGAGTGTCTGCAGATACTCTTTGATATATATAGTTAGGGGTCTGCACTTTCGCTCGTGTACATAGAATTTGTAAAGCAGTGAAATTAATAACAGAAACAAACAGGAAATGCGTTGGTTGTAATTAGAGATGGCTGAAACTCCTACGTTCGTTCGTTTTAGTATTTAGGATTCAAAACAGAGGTGGTGGGATTCCATGTAGGTGTACCGTATTTTTTTTATTGGGAGTAAAATGATTTGTACCTGGTTGTCCTGACAATAGGCAAAAGATGGATAAAAATGTTGATGTGGAGTTCTAACAAAGTATGTGTTTTAAAAATTGAGCTGCGAGCACTGGGGGTTTACTTGTATACATGTACCATATGTATTAAATATAAAAGGGAAAAAAATGGTAATTGATTCTCTATATTCCCCAACTGTGTACCTGGTCAATTAACAAGTTGCCAAACTCCTGTAGAAGTATAATAATCCTTGATGGAATGTTGTAAAACTTGGAGTGGGTCCATATCAGACACACTGTGTGAAGCAATGGAGGCATTATTTCCAAATCTCGGTAAACTCGGTCTCCTGTAGCAACCTTATATATTTTCTTAAAGTACTTAGGTGAGCATGGTAAACATCTTCAGTTTCAATCAGTGCTTAGAAAGGGGGGGGGGAAACGAACAAAACATTAAACAATATTTGTGACCCATTTCAAATAAATATCAACTATTTGTCAAAAAATTTTAGAAACATTGTAAAATGGTTTCCATTAGTAATGAGAAAAATGTTTATTGGCTAAGTGCTAAGGTGCCCATACACATGCGATTACAATCTCATGTGCACCAGGAATTCCCATTGGTACATATGCAGTAGTTACTGCCTACATGGGCCCAACTGATCCCCATATGTTGTATGGGGATTGCTTAGCTGTGCTTCACACATGTGGCAGATCTTTCATCATCTCTCTATACTATAATACTATACTATAGTAGAGGGATCTGATGCAACAGCAAGGTGTAAGGGCACATTAGTGTCTCCTGATTTCCAGCTTTAACTCAAATAAAGTTGGTACTTTGTTCATCCTAGCAGATACACAGCCCTGTAAAGAGGCAAGTTTAAAAACCAGCAATAACATTAAATGATGATGAGATTATTCAAAGCTTAGTAAACAGTAAATAAATACAATAATAAACTAAGAACTATAATTCCCTCTTACATTGATTACACCTAATGCTTTTATGAGTCATTTTTCATAAGATTAAATGGCAGATCCACCCCAAAATGTCATTGATATTTTGATAGAGAAGCCCCCGAAATCCTAAGATTATATAGTCACACTGCCCAAAACCACAGTTAATTAATTATCAGCAAGATCCCTGCATCAGATACTAGCAAATTCCTTTTACTTCCTGGTGGAACAGGAGTCACATCCAGGATGTATGATGTCATGGCCAAGGCCTAATGAGTTCCCTGGAGGCTTGTCCATTGAAAACAGTGGAAAGCTCACCTGAGCATGTGTGAAAGTTCTGATCTTTCCCTGCTCTCAGCAAATTGCCTGTGGGGATTGTGCTGAATAGTTAGCTTTGTGCAGTGTTCTGTAGAGGTGGAGTACAACGATCTTAAACGTTTGGAGGTTCTCTATCAGAATATCAAATGCATTTTGAGGGTGGACATAGCTTTTAGGTATGATGCTCATTAGACAGTAACTCAACAATAAAGAATATAATGGAAAAAAAAAAATGCAAAAACATAGTTGCGTATGTTATTTCTACATAGATGAGGAGTGTGGTAAGTATTGAAAAACATACTTATGGGAACACTTTTTTGTTAAGGTCAGTTATTTTTGCCCCAATAACATGATTTCCGCCGCACATCGCCGCAGAAAAAATCGTTTATTATCGCCATATTTATAAAGGCAATCAATATTGCAGCAAAAATCTATAACGCCACCGGTATAGATTCTTCGCCGCGATAAAGTAATGATAGCAGCGAAGGGTCCAAATCCCGGCGTACGGGGCAGGGAGTGCTGCTGGCAATGGATTGTGCCGCGGGTGGGTCCCACCAGAGAGGGCAGGAGTGTATGCCCACCCGCCCCCGTGGGGAGGCGGGGTTGCCCCCACCCCGCTGCACTCGAACACATGGCACACCCACCCGTCCACCCGTTCCAGCACCCCATACGGTCACAGGGAAGGAAGGGAGGGGCCACTGGGTGGTGGTACCAGGCCCGCAGGGGGGGCATGAGAAGAAGGCCCTTTGGGGCATAAGGGGTCCGGCAGCTCAAACCGGGACCCCCTTCCCGGCACTTTAAAGTGCCATTGCAGCCCTTGGAAGGGCCTTAGCCCCTGGGGGCTCAAGGGTCCCACAGCTCAAACCGGGAACACTTCCTGGCCCTTGCAGCACTTACAAGTGCCCTGTGGCTTGACAAGGGCCCTTTGGGGCATAAAGGGTCCCGTAGCTCGTACGGGATTCCCTCCCCAGCACTTAACTTTGTTGGGGGTCCTGCAGCTCGAAAAGGACCCCAATTGCTCTTACCAGGAGCCTCAGGTCTGTCTTCTTTCTTCCATCCAGTTACACCAGCTGATGTCGCCAAACACGGGTGGTGCCCCAGTGGACGCCAGGGGCCACTCCAGCGCTGGCGACATCAACATAGCTGAGGTCACCAGCTTCTTGACCCCAAGTTTTCTTTCTTCACAGCCAGCGACACCAACTCCGCTGATGTCACCAATTTTCAAAAAATATGATTGGTTACTGTATAATAACAGGATGGCAAGCATTAAAAAAATTAACCAATCAGAATGTAAGTTGCGGGAGGAAGGTCCCAGTACGAGCATGCAGGACCCTCTATGCGCCCAAAGGACCCTTTGTCAGGGCCGCAAGGGCCCTTACAAGGGCCCAGGGAGAGGGTCCCAGTTCGAGCTGCAGGACCCCTTAAGCCCCAAAGGGCCCTTATCAGGGCCGCAAGGGCACTTCTGAGTGCCCCAAGGCCCTTGCAGGGCCACAGCTCGAAACTGGGACCAAAAAGGGCACTTCTTAGTGCCCCAGCTGCGGGTCCTGGCACCCTCCTCTTTCCCTCACTGCGATTGTACAGGGCAGGGGGCCAGGAGGGGCTGTGGGAAGGGGTTGCATGCGAGTGGTCACCGTGGGGGGCGGGGGCGGCATACCCAGCCGCGCCCCTCTGGTGAAGACGACCAACCACGGCAGGGTAGACGTATGCCCCTGCCCTCTCTGGGGGTGGATGCAACCACCCATGGCGGGGTGGGTGTTACACACTCGCCCTCTCTGGCAGCGGACCCAGCCATTTCGTCAACTCACAGTTGGCGAATTGAAACAGCGAAGGTTAATGCCAGAAATTAGTTACCGCCACTTTATAATAGAAGCGAGCGGTAAATGATGCAATGTTATCACGTTAACTTTCTGCCACAACAACTTTCTGATGCCATTTTCGGCATCGGAAAATAACGGCCCTTTATAAATATGCCCTTAGTATTTTTAGTGGCAGATGCAGTAATAGATGCAAAAGTTTGCATACACATTAACCAACAAATCAGATGTTAGCTTTTTACTGGGTTACTGAGGTTAGAAAAGATTTGATTTGTTTTCTGCAGATTAAGTATCAAACATTAATTATTACCTGGAGCAAAAGAAAAAGATTTATTTGAGACTGCAGTGAAGGAAATATTTATGCTAAATCACATTTTACACAACACCCAGAAATTGCAGATTATAATCATTTATTAGGACATATCTTCACAAAAATGCATAATTATAAATACATTATTAAGGGGCTTGTTCACACCAGAAGACAAATATTCTACTTTATCTTCCTCACCTCCACAACTGTTAAAGGACAACTCCCCCTCAAAGTACATCTTTTAGAAAGAATGGCTCTTTAAAATATGTTGATATATCCTGACGTTGTCCTCTGAATTCATTACTGTATGTCTGCTATGCTTCTGGATGCCTCATGAAAAATGAGCAATTTAGAAACCTGTACTGAGCCTGGGCATGCTCAGAAGGTCAGAAAGGGGATTAACATTCAGGCTATGGCCCACACTAGAACGCACTATAATTGCGCACAGGTTTTTATCGCGCGTTTGTGTATGCGTTTTGCCGGTTTCGTTATGGCAAACACATGCGTTAATGCACCAAAATTGTGTGACGCATGTGTTAATAAAACGCAAATGCAATCGCATATGCATAGGAAATGGCCGGCGGGTGGGGATTATGCAATCCCCACAGATTTCCATTATATAACCACAAATTGCATGCGCTATCGTAAAGCAACAAACGCGCAAAAAACGCGGTAAGTGGGGCCTAGCCCTAGTCATTGGCTTGTGATGTCAAACAGTAAAATCTCATAACTGACAGTTGCTAACTGGAAGCATGACAAGACCAGGAGCCAGAGACAGGGACAACAGGACATTGTGCAGGATTTCAGGTTAGACTATATATTTCACATTTCAAACTATTACCGTTTAGGGTTCAGTACCCTCGCACCGGCAGGCCGTCATTATACCTTGTATTGTACCCCACTATAATTTCGCGTTTCTGCCCTATCCATTTGGGGTATCCTGCTTACCTTCCCCTTCACCACTGTGAATCGTAGACCTCCTCTTTAATGTCTCCGTTGACCTAGACACCTCTCCCCAACCTTCCCCCCTGTCTTCCTCCTATTGCAATCCTTTCTCCTCTTATCTGTATTTTTACCCCCTCCCTTTCTCCCGCTCTCTTCCCCCCTTCCCTCTCATCTAGACCTTCCGCTCCTTCCCTCCTCCCGGTCCCTCCCTTAGCCTTTGTCTCGCAAGCTCAAAGATTCGCCTTTTACTAGAGGGTTGACAGGGCCCCACTGCATTGGACCTACACACAATCAAATGAATTGGCCTGCCTGCAATCTCGGAACAGAACCAACACTGGCCCCTCCAGAACACAACTATGACACACCCTTATCTGTGTGACTGTTTCGATGATGCTTATCCGCTTACCCTTGCGACCATCGTACGACAAATTTAATCCAACTATTATGAGCTTCAGGGACCACTGTTGGCCGACACGAGCATTTAAGTAATATAACTTCCAGGGATTTTGGGGCGCACCTGGGCCTCTGACCCCGGGTCGATAGTTCATACTATCCTGCGTCAGTCACCAGCTGGTGTTGATACGAGGACTGTTACCAAGCTCGTTAGGACCCTAGAGACAGAACCGAAATCACCTCGGGCCTTTTCTTCCACCCTCCATGAGGATTTATATCAAAGTTAGATAACGGATCCCCCCCTCTCCACACTGACCCCCTGTTTACTCCCGATCATCCTAGTTGTGACCCGGGTTCGCCATATGTTTCCCGTAATAGCGTACTTTACCCCCCGATTTACGGAGATTAACTTCCTTCTGTTTTAAAGGAATTCTTTCCTCCTCTCATTTTTTCTGTAGATATTCTATTTATCACCGGATCTATGCCACCACGCGATTTATCCCTTAAGTATCTCCACTTCTACCCTATGACCGAAACGCTGGAAAACATGCCCACTGCTAAGGGGCCCATCCCCACAATGATCCTGATTGTACAATATTGGATAAAGCAAATGTACAAATAATAAGGCTTTTTCATGTTGTTTAGTTAGAAAACGGTGTAAATTCTGACTAATACCGATCATCGTAACGATTGTGTATTTGTACATGTATATGCGTCTTCATTAATTCCTTAAACCTTGTGCAGATGATCAAATGAATTAATGTTCCCCCTTCTTCAAAAAATGTACTCCATACTTTTTTTACTTCATCAAGGATGTTCTTAAATGTTGGGAGTAAACTGCTTTCATCTCTTTCAGATCACGCCATGTTCTGAATCATCCAGGCCGAGTTGAAGCTAAAGATACAACAATTTGTGAAAAATGATTTTGAAAAAAAGGTAAGAGCCCAGAGAGAAAAAGAAAGCTTTTTTATTTGCACTACACACAGAAAGCGGAGGGCAGATTATATTACTGGATCATTATATTTAAGATTTACCAAATGGCCTTCACTTTGAACCAGGTTAGAGGATCTATCAAGTAATGTCCTCACCCTGGGTACTATTCTAGTGGGGGTGAGTGTTAGATTATAATAGCCCTTTAAGCAGATTTTAAAGTAGATTTAACTTCCTTCTGTTTTAAGAACCCAGAGAAAAAAGAATATAGAGTAAATACTATTTTGTAATTGTGAAACTGCACGCTAAGGGGCCCATACCCACAATGATCCTGATTGTACAATATTGGGATAAAGCAAATGTACAAAAAAGGCCATTTTTCCTGTTGTTAGTTAGAAAAGTGTAATCTGACTAATACCGATCATACGTATCGTACGATTGGTATTTGTACATGTATATGGTCCTCATTTAATTCCTTTAAACCTTTTGCAGATGATCTTAATGAAATTGTTCCCCCTCTTGTACTCCACCTTTTTTTACTTCATCAAGGATGTTCTTAAATGTTGGGTAGTAACTGCTTTCATTCTCTTTCAAGATCACTGCCATTTTCTGAACATCAGGCGATTGAAGCTAAAGATACAACAATTTGTGAAAAATGATTTGAAAAAAGGTTAAGAGCCCAGAAAGCCTTTTTTATTGCACTTTATCTTAAGCATTAACAGAAGGGTATATTACTGTATCATTATATTTAGAGATTTACCCAAATGGCCTTCACTTCTGAGTAATGCATCATAATCTAAGTCAGGGCACTCTGTTTGTAGGATATGTAAACAATTTAAAGCTATCATGCTGGGACTATGAAGTATATCCGCCATTTTCAGTCGAGGAAATTTTAATTAAAGCTAAAAAATGTTACTAGTTCTATACTCTTATGAATTATCATTATCAAGTGCCTACACATTGGACAGATATGAAACTGTAAAGTAGGTCTAACTATAAGGAAGTAATGAATATAATTGCCAAAACACGAATTTTTACTGTTTCTTAAAAAAAATTCAGAGCTCTGTGCTGTAGTATATGCACGGAACAAAGGGAGCAATAAATTCTTACAAAACCAAAAGATTTGGTAGTGGTTTGTTGTTTTCTGGAATGGCAAATAGCATTATAATTAGAACTGTGGTTTAGCATATAGTTTGTGATTAGTGAGGTGTGTGTAAGCTAAAAGGAGAAGTGCACTGTAAAATCAAGTTATGGTCATTTGGAAGCTGCAGCTTTACAAATACCGGTGCCAATATTTTTTTTCTATGCCCCTCCAGAGCCTACCTTGTGCCTTGAAAATTTCTGACATCTTGTTACTGGTTTGTGCTGAAGTGTAAGCTCCGCCCCCCGAGAGATTTCCTCTGCTTTCTCCGCTTGAGCCTCAAACAATAATGCTTGTGAGTTCCGTGCACTCTCCTGCTTGAGCCTTAGGGGCATATTTATAAAAAAAATGTTAATACGCAAAAAAATCACCGCCGAACATCGCGTCCGCGAAAATAGCGCTATCGCCGTATTTATAGCAGCGAGACACTATTGCCGCGATATGCATCGCGGCCGCGATGTCCTGCGGTAATTTTAAGTCCTTCGCATGATACTGCACTTAGTGCAGTATCGACCTTAAGGGGGCGGGGCATACGCCTACCCCGCCTCGACCCCCCGCGGCGGCAACCACCTCCCGCCCCCCTCCCGCAGCCCCTCCAAGCCCCCTGCCCCGCGCTCGCAGGGAGGGGAAGGCAAGGGCCCGCTGGGAGGGGTGGAGGGCACCTCAGCGGGGCCTGAGAGGGGCCTTTTGGGCTTAAGGGGTCCCGCAGCTTGAACCGGGACCCCCCTCCCCTCACCCGCGTGGGGGGGTGGTCAAGGGCAGGGTGGCGTGCTCCCGACCACCCACCGGGTTGCCTGCCCATCCCCGCAGGAAAGCTAGATTGGCTGCTTTCGCCACCTTCAAGGTGGCAAAGCAAAACAGCCGATACTAGCAGTGCAAAAACATACCGGCGCTTTAATAATTGAAGCGGGGGTGGAACAGGTAAGTATCGGTGGGAAGTGTGCACGGAACTCACAAGCATTACTGTTTGAGGCTCAAGCAGGAGAAAGCAGAGGAAATCTCAGAGGGGCGGAGCTTAACATTCAGCAAACCTAGTAACAAGATGTCAGAGCAACTTCCAAGGCACAAAGCTAGGCTCTGGAGGGACATAGGTAAAAAAAAATATGGCAACGGATTATTTTAAAGCTGCAGCTTCCAAATGAACATAACTTGATTTAATGTGCACTTATCCTTTAAAAAGAGCATTTTTTTTTGAGTAAACGAAATGTGCCATTCATAGGAGATGATTTAAGACAATATCTGAGAATATGGGAAATGCTGTGTGAGCTGCTTATAGTGTGTTACTATAAAACCTGACAATTTTTAACAACAAAGTAGTGTGAGAAATGTTTTACTGCACTGCTTTCATATTTGGTCCCATTTCTGGGAAAAAAGGGATTTCTTATCTCTAGACACAAACATGGAGTTGCTGGGCTGTTTTCCGGAGTTAAGTCGCACTGACGGCTGCAAACGCAATATGTGAATCACGTACGGGAGATTTACCAGAACGATAGCAACTTTGGGTAAATCTTCCCCAAAGACATAGGCATGGAAAGAAACGCTATTTATAACAGCAACATGCTGTGGGAATAACTTCCCTGCATAAAAGAATCGTTCAACCCTGCATTGAAGACCTCCCCATTCCTTCTTTTGCGCGTCTCAAGGTAGCCTCCTCTTCTCTTCGCCCTCTACGCCGGTCCTTTCGCCCTTCAAAGGCGGAGGTGAAAGGAGCGGCCTACAGGGGAGGAGGGGTAGGGCCGGCCAGCGGCAATAGCGAGAATCGGCGGCGAGGTAGAGAGAGGAGCGGAAGAAGGAGAGGGAGGGAGAGAAGGAGGGAAGAGAGAAGGGAGTGGAGAGGGCAGAGCGAGAAAAAGGAAGGGGAGAGGGAAAGTGAGGGAACGGAGAGATAGATTCTCTATCTTCCTCTTTCCCCCTTTCTCTTTCTCTCTCTCTAACTTTCTTTTTACTCTCCTCTTTCTACTTTCCCTCTCTCTCTCCCCCTTCTCTTTTCTCTCATCTCCCTTAAAAACTCTCTCTCTTACTACTTGCCCCCCTCGGAAATGGCATTGTGGTGTCTTGCAACGTGCGTCTCGGGGTGCGCACAAGCGCAGTGTCATAAACTTCCTCCCACTGTGGAGTGAGCACACTGCGCATTTCTCGGATGTGCGTGTGTGCAAGTAGGGATTGGCTTCACCAAAGAAGATCGGTGGGAGGAGTTTCTTTGAGTGGCGCTCAAGCTCCTGCATCCATGGGACATAGATTTACACTCTCAGCTAGTATATAGGAGTATAATTCAATTCCATCATGGATTATTTAAAGTAAAACAAAAAGTGCTTTTTTGCAAGTTTGTTATTCATTTTCAAATTTTTGAAATAGGGGGCAGATAGCAACAAAATATACAGTGGTCGTTGGGAAAGAAATATAGTTTCCAGTATGGTCAATTTAAAATACTATTTTTCGGTATAGATGACCTTAAGTCAGGGGAAAGGGAATAAGCATTATCTGTTTATCTGTGCTCTCTGTGCAGATAAACCCAATTTGCAGTTAGTTGCTGTCTGTGTTATTTGAGTCCCAATATAGCACTGTACCTTAGAAATCAATTACAAAGTCCATCCACACACACCTTATAAACTCCTTCAGCTCTACAAGAAAGTCTTATTTGATTCAAGCACTGATTACAGCTCCCAGTGCTGCTTACCTTCCCATAGCCCAAAGCAGTTTTACTTTCACTTTCACTATTAGCACGAAATCATGTGAATGTCATTGGCTGTAGGGGGCGCACATATTATCTCCACTGAACATGCTCAACACTCCTTGTGCCTCAGTTTTGGGAGGGGGGTGGATACATAGAGAGGAGACATGCATACTAATAGGAGTGAGAGGAACAGGACATGAGGAGATATAGTGACAGGGAGCCGAACTGAGAGCAAAAAAGGGATCAAGTCCTGACAGTTGCTAAAAATAGAAAAGGACAAAGGAGAGTCATCAATATTTAGTGATTTTAAGTGTATGGATGCTTAGATTCACAAATTCTCTTTACAAAATATGTTTCTACCAAACAATTAAGTCTATGAATGTGTAATTAGAAACAAAAAAAACCCCATTTGTTTATCTGAGTAATGCATCATAATCTAAGTCAGGGCACTCTGCTTTGTAGGATTATGTAACAATTTAAAGCTATCATGCTGGACTATGAAGTATATCCTGCCACTTTTCAGTCGAGAAATTTTAATTTAAAGCTAAAAAATGTTACTATGTTCATACTACTCTTATTGAATTTATCATTACAATGTGCCTTTCACACATTGAGACAGATATGAAACTGTAAAGTAGGTCTAACTAAAGGAAGTAATGAATTAATTGCCAAAACACTGAATTTTTACTGTTTTCTTAAAAAAAAATTCAGAGCTCTGTGCTGTAGTATATGCACGGAAACAAAGGGAGCTAATAAATTCTTACAAAACCACAAGATTTGGTAGTGTTTGTTGTTTTCTGGAATGGCAAATAGCATTATAATTAGAACTGTGGTTTAGCATATAGTTTGTGATTAGTGAGGTGTGTGTCCAAAGCAAAAACAGCCGATACTAGCGTGCAAAAACAGTTACCGGCGCTTAATAATTGAAGCGGCGGTACGGTAACAGGAAGTATCGGTGGGAAGTGTGGCACGGAACTCACAAGCATTAATGTTTGAGGCTCAAGCAGGGAAAGCAGAGGAAATTCAGAGGGGCGGAGCTAACATTCAGCAAAACCAAGTAACAAGATGTCAGCAACTTCCAAGGCACCAAGCTAGGCTCTGGAGGGGACATAGGTAAAAAAAAAAAAATATGGCAACGGTTATTTTTTAAAGCTGCAGCTTCCCAATGAACATAACTTGATTATGTGCACTTATCCTTTAAAAAGAGCATTTTTTTGATAAACTGAAATTGTGCCATTCTAGGGAGGATTTAAGACAATACTGAGAATATGGGGCAAATGCTGTGTGAGCTGCTTAGTAAGTGTGTTACTAAAACCTGACAATTTTAAACAAAGTATTGATGAGAAATGTTTACTGCATGCTTTCATTTATTGGTCCCATTTCTCTGGAAAAAAGAGGATTTCTTTATCTCTATACACAAACATGGAGTTGCTGGGCTGTTTTCCTGGAGTTAAAGTCGCACTATACGGCTTGCAAACGCAATATTGAATCACGTACGGGAGATTTACCCAGAACGATAGCAACTTTGGGTAATTTCCCCAAAGAATCATAGGCCATGGAAAGAAACGCTATTTATAAACCAGCAACATGCTGTGGTGAATAACTTTTCCTGCACTTAAAAGATAGTTCACCATGCTTTGTAAGACCTTCCCCCCTTTCCCTTCTCTTTCTCTCTCTTCTTTCACTTTCTCACCTTTCTCTTCTCTCTCTCGGCGCTGGGGGCTGCAACAGCGGCCCACCGCCCGAGCCGGCGCCCCCTGGCGTCGCGAGCATAGGGAGCGACACCGACGGCGCGAGGCCCGCGGGAAAGAGCGCGGGGGGCGAGCGAGGCGGGGCGAGAGAAAGGCGGGCAAGCGGCGCAGGAGGCGGGAGGGAAGGCGGCAAGGGAGAGAGGACGCAGCGGGGGAAATGGAGGGCAGGACTATCGTGAGGGGACAGAGCGAGCAACTGAGCGGGCTCGTAGAGGAAGCTTTTGACTCTGCCCGTTAAGGATGGCATGTGCCTGGTGAGACTCACCTTCTCTCTCTATCAGCTCTCGTTCACACTCTCTCTCTTCCTTACTCTTGCCCCCTCGGAAATGGCATTGTGGTGTCTTGCACGTGCGTCTGGGGTGCGCACAAGCGCGAGTGTCATCAAAATTCCTCCCATGTGGAGTGAGCACACTTCGCATTCTCGGATGTGCGTGTGTGCAAGTAGGGATTGGCTTCACCAACGCAGATCGGTGGGAGGAGAGGAGTTCTTGATGTGGCGCTCAAGCTCTGCATCCATGGGACATATGATTTACACTTCCAGCTAGTATATAGGATTAGTAATTCAATTCCATCATGGGATTATTTAAAGTAACAAAAAGTGCTTTTTTGCAAGTTTTTATTCATTTTCAAAATTTGAAATAGGGGGCAGAGCAACAAAATGATACAGTGGTCGTTGGGAAAGAATTATAGTTTCCAGTTATGGTCAATTTAAAATAACCATTTTTCGGTATAGATGACCTTAAGTCAGGAAAGGGAATAAGCATTATCTGTTTATCTGTGCTCTTCTGTGCAGATAAACCCAATTCTGCAGTTAGTTGCTGTCTGTGTTATTTGAGTCCCAATATAGCAACTGTACCTAAGAAATCAATTACAAAGTCCCTCCACACACACCTATTAAACTCCTCAGCTACAAGAAAGTCTTATTTGATTCAAGCAGGTGATTACAGCTCCCAGTGCTGCTTACCTTCCATAGCAAAGCAGTTTTTACTTTCACTTCACTATAGCACGAAATCATGGGTGTGATGCTATTGGCTGTAGGGGCGCAAAATTATCTCCATGCACATGCTCCAAATCCATTTGTGCCTCAGTTTGGGAGGGGGGTGGATACATAGAGAGGAGACATGCAATAACTAGGAGTGATGAGTGAACAGGACATGAGGAGATCTAGTGACAGGGAGAACTGAGAGCAAAAAGGGATCAAGTTCTGACAGTGCTAAAAATATAGAAAAGGACAAAGGGCAAGTCATCAATTTAGTTGATTTTAAAGTGTATGGATGACTTTGAGATTCACAAATTCTCTTTTACAAAAATTGTTTCTCACAACAATAAGCGTCATTGAATGTGTAATTAGAAACAAAAATAACATATACCTGTGATAAATACATGTTAGGTTTTCTTGTCTATCTTGCCAAAATTTAAGCTCCACATCCTGGTCCTGGAATAAAGACCCTGAAGAAGAGGCTGTGAAAGAATCTTTTTCAAGTACCTCTCTTATTGATATGTCCACTTGATTAATACAGATTCAAAGGCAATAAAGACTGGCCCTGTAAAGAGTAGAATTCCCACAAATAGTTATCAATGTTTGATAGAGAGATAGCATTTGATGTTGCTACAGTACAGAAAAAGTTATGTTGAGTCTTAATTATAGTTGTTTGAACCTTGTGAATTTGTTAGTATTATGTTACTGCTGTTACTGTTCATAATGATGCATATGAATGATATTATATTTGGTGGTGTGTAAAGTATGTCACTGAAAAACAGCCAGTTGATATATAAGGAAAAACTTAAGAGTCCACAGTCACACAGTCCACATGCCTGAAAAAAAAATCCACACAACTGAGTTTTTACTGGGGTCATATGTCTTTAAAGCTTAAATGTGAGTCTTTGGACATAAGTTTTTGATAATATTCTACCAGCTCACTAGTATAGTGACACCAAAAGGTTACGAATTTCATCTCATTCTGTATATTAATTATATTCATAGTACAAACACATGTCTTTTTAACAGGGGTGATAAGTTAGAAAATTATCTTTCTTGTGTTATGAGCACTGAGTGACTTTGCTCATGCAGGAGGAGAGAAAAGAGCATCTCCATAACCACAGGTTCAGGGTGGTGGGGGGGTTGAGCAAAAAGTAACTGGAGGACTTAAAAAAGGTGATTGTATTATATACTAATTTAAACCAATCACTTGCATATAGTTAAAATGGCAAAGCCCATGTATTAGTAATGTATGCCATAGAAGAGCAGGTCAGTTTAAGGATAAATCAGTTATTACATAGGCACAATAGACAAATCCTTTGGTTTAAACATAAAGCTAAAAAAACACGTTTCATATTGCTTTTGACATTGTGGCTGGTTCGGTTTATTGCCGTCACAGTAGGAATTGCCAGATGGTTTTTCCAGAAATGAGTCCTTTCATCTCAAACATCTTATTTTTCAAACATTTCAACATATGGTCTATATCTTGGGAGGTACTTGTGGCCAGGACTGATGGTTCTTCTTATTAGAAAGGATGGCACTAAAATCTAAATAAAAGCAGAATCTTAGCCAATAGTAACACCCTGGCCTGCAATCACAGGGAGTATTAAACAAGAAAGGATGTCAATACAATAAGAGCAAATAGTGGATGGCCGAAAAAAACGAGGGCAAGAACAGACATTTAGAGCTATTTTATAGATAAGGATAATAACAAGTGTATCATATCAAAATCTGTTTTTGGATCCATGTTTCCAGATGGCATTAAATTTTAAAGCAGTTATTTATAGTCTGTAATAAGTGAGGCATTTGTTTTGAAAAAACCATCAAATTTTCACATCGTGCAGGTTTGGTGGGGAAAAGTACTTTCCATTCAGGCTGTGAAAGTGCACGGAATGTGGTCAGTCAAGTCAAGTGGCATAGAAACGTTCAGGGTATTCTGGGTCAATCCAGGAAAAAGGAGTGTATGTGAGGTATTTGTCTGTCATGCCATATTGCAGATGGATTCAATGAAAGTGCAGGCTAGTGTGCACTAGGATTCTTGTTTTGTATGTGTATGAAATGTACAGAAATAAACATACATACATCAAACATACACACCGATAGTAGATAGATATGAGATATATATCTACGATGGATAATCTATATGTATGTTTGGAGTCAAGTGTGTTAGAATGGAAATTGCAGGTTTGTTAATCGGTATATTGAAAGAAAAGAAATGTAAAAAGGTGAGTTACGATTAGGGACCTTCCAGCTGGGGTTGAACTTGACGTGGCTTTGGAAGGCTTTTGCATTCATGTGATCACTAGTAAATGTATACTAAAACCTTTGTTTATTAAAGTCATGCCAGGTGCAGACTAATATGATATTGTATGGGGCCCTAGGAATTGATCGATTCCATTTTCTATTTTTATATATAGATATTGATATATATCTATATATATATATAATATAACAAATATGAAAGAAAAAAAAAAAAAAGATAGAAAAAGAATAATATACAAGAAAAAGTTTCAGTGAACACAAGAGGTCTTTAAGTGCTTTATTACAAAGATACTGGTACTATATATCTCTCTTATATAAAGGGCCCACCCATAAGAGGTTGTGGTTTGCTGCGCAATATTACTGAGGAGACAGTCAGTTCAGAGCTTGAAAGCGATCGTATTTTGTTTTAAGAAGATTTTTAGGAGAATAAAAGTTATGTTGATATAAAGTCCCGTGAGGGAAGCCTTCTCTTTCTCTTTCAATTCTTTCACTTTCTCCTCCTCTTCTCTTTCCCTCTCTCTCCCCCTTCTCTTTCTCTCTCTCTCACTTCTTTTACTCTTTCCTCCTCTTCTCTTTCCCTCTCTCTCTCCCCCTTCTCTTTCTCTCTCTCCCTTCACACTCTCTCTCTTCCTTACTCTGCCCCCCTCGGAAATGGCATTGTGGTGTCTTGCACGTGCGTCTCGGGTGCGCACAAGCGCAGTGTCATCAACCTTCCTCCCACTGTGGAGTGAGCACACTTGCGCATCTCGGATGTGCGTGTGTGCAAGTAGGGATTGGCTTCACCAACGCAGATCGGTGGGAGGAGTTTCTTTGATGTGGCGCTCAAGCTCCTGCATCCATGGGACATATGATTTACACTTCTCAGCTAGTATATAGGATTAGTAATTCAATTCCATCATGGATTATTTAAAGTAACAAAAAGTGCTTTTTTGCAAGTTTTTATTCATTTTCAAATTTTTGAAATAGGGGGCAGAGCAACAAAATGATACAGTGGTCGTTGGGAAGAATTATAGTTTCCAGTTATGGTCAATTTAAAATAACCTATTTTTCGGTATAGATGACCTTTAAGATCAGGAAAGGGAATAAGCATTATCTGTTTATCTGTGCTCTTTCTGTGCAGATAAACCCAATTCTGCAGTTAGTTGCTGTCTGTGTTATTTGAGTCCCAATATAGCACTGTACCTATAGAAATCAATTACAAAGTCCCTCCACACACACCTTTAAACTCCTTCAGCTACAAGAAAGTCTTATTTGATTCAAGCAGTGATTACAGCTCCCAGTGCTGCTTACCTTCCCATAGCAAAGCAGTTTTACTTTCACTTTCCCTATTAGCACGAAATCACATGGGAATGCTTTGGCTGTAGGGGCGAGCACAAATTATCTCCACTGCACTCTCACACACTCCATTTGTGCCTCAGTTTTGGGAGGGGGTGGGATACATAGAGAGGAGACATGCATACTACTAGGAGTGAGCATGAACAGGACATGAGGAGATCTAGTGACAGGGAGAACTGAGAGCAAAAAGGGATCAAGTTCCTGACAGTGCTAAAAATATAGAAAAGGACAAAGGCAGTCATCAATTTAGTTGATTTTAAGTGTATGGATGACTTTGAGATTCACAAATTCTCTTTACAAAATTGTTTCTCAACAATAAGTCATTGAATGTGTAATTAGAAACAAAAAATAACATATACCTGTTGATAAATACATGTTAGGTTTTCTTGTCTATCTTGCCAAAATTTAAGCTCCACATCTGGTCCTGGATAAAGACCCTGAAGAAGAGGCTGTGAAGAATCTTTTTCAAGTACCTCTCTTATTTGATATGTCCACTTGATTAATACAGATTCAAAGGCATAAAGGACTGCCCTGTAAAGAGTAGAGATTCCCACAAATATTTATCAATGTTTGATAGAGAGATAGCATTTGATGCTACAGTACAGAAAAGTTATGTTGAGTTAATTTATAGTTGTTTTGAACCCTTGTGAATTTGTTAGTATATGTTACTGCTGTTACTGTCATAATGATGCAGTATATGATGTATTATATTTTGGTGGTGTGTAAAGTATGTCACTGAAAAACAGCCAGTTGATACTAAGGAAAAACTTAAGAGTCCACAGTCCACTAGTCCACATGCCTGAAAAAAAAATCCAACAACTGAGTTGTTTACTGGGTCATATGTCTTTAAAGCTTAAAATGTGTAGTCTTTGAGCATAAGTTTTTGATAATATTCTTACCAGGCTCACTAGTATAGTGACACCAAAAGGTTACCGAATTTCATCTCATTCTGTATATTAATTATTATTCATAGTACAAACACAGTCTTTTTAACAGGGGCTGATAATTATGAACATTAATCTTTTCTTGTGTTATGAGCACTGAGTGACTTTGCTCATGCAGGAGAAAGAGCATCTCCATAACCACAGGTTAAGGGGTAGGGGGTGAGCAAGTAACTGGAGGACTTAAAAAAGGTGATTTACTTTATCTACTAATTTAAACCATCACTTGCATATAGTAAAAATGGCAAAGCCCATGTATTATTTATAATGTATGCCATAGAAGACTGTCCAGTTTAAGGATAAATCAGTTATTACACTAGGCACAATAGACAAATCCTTTGGTTTAACATAAAGCTAAAAATCACTTTCTTACTTATTGCTTTTGACATTTGTGCTTGGTTCGGTTATTGCCGTCACAGTAGGAATGGCCAGATGTGTTTTTCCAGAAATGAGTCCTTTCATCTCAAACATCTTATTTTTCAAACATTCCACATATTGGTCTATATCTTGGGAGGTTACTTGTGGCCAGGACTGATGGTTCTTCTTATTAGAAAGGATAGGCACTAAAATCTAATAAAAGCAGAATCTTAGCCAATATAATCACCCTGGCACTGCATAAACAGGAGTATTAAACTTTTTAAAGAAATGTCATACTTAACAATTATAGATGTTCAAAAGTTTTATGGCCGATTAAAACTATTCCAAGTAACATTACTATTTAGAGCTATTTTATAGCTAAGGATAATAACAATGTATCATATCAAAATCTGTATTTTAGTGATCCATGTTTCCCAGATGGCATAAATTTAAAGCAGTTTATTTATAGTCTGTAAGTGAGGCATTTGTTTTTGAAAACCATCACATTTTCACATCAGTGCAGGTTTGGTGGGGAAAAGTACTTTCCATCAGGCTGTGAAAGTGCACCGGAATGTGGTCAAGTCAAGTCAAGTGGCATAGAAACGTTCAGGTTATTCTGGGTCAATCCAGAAAGTGAGTGTATGTGAGTGTATTTGTCTGTCATGCCATATTGCAGATGGATTCCAATGAAAGTGCAGGCTAGTGTGCACTAGGATTCTGTTTTGTATGTGTATAAATGTACAGAAATACATACATACATACATACAAACATACACACATATATATATATATATATATATATATATATATATATATATTGCACTTTATGGATGATATGGTTATAGAGGGGCGCACTATGAATCGCATTACTTCCTTACCCCAAGGACCCAGGAGTGACGTGTGTGGGGATACCCGGATAGCCGCACGGTAATAGCTGCTTACGATGAAGTGTCAGTCGGATGATGTGAGGTGGGAGGGACGCTGACGTAGGAAGCGTCATGTCACACACCCACCCAGCGGACCTATCCCTATTAACTACGTAACTCTGACGGAGGGGGTGGGGGGAGCTTGGTAGGAGGAGCACGGGGTTGTTTGTTGATTATAAAAGTTTGGATCACTTTGCACTTGTTATCTTGAGAACGGCCCGTTACGGGCCTCACTATGTGGGAGACCCACATGTGCACTAAACTTTTTCCATAGTTTGTATCATTGATTCATCGGCTGCACCCTGCACTTTGTTGCGACAGGGACTAATGACTTTTCGCTACTTTAGAAAAACCTTGCTGAATATTTTGCAGCGTTTTGATGCTCACTGGCATTTTTTTCTTCTTTTTGTACACTACTTCAGCCTGTGTGTGCATGGAAATAAACTGCTTAGAGGGAACAGGGAATTTACTTCTGGTTAATAATTCTCTGCATTGTTTTTTATTCTATTCCTTCTTTCTGTGCGCGCATTTATTTAAATGGACGTTTGCATTGAGACAGGAAGCTATTGCACAAATCTGCACAACAGGCATCTAAAAATAGACAGGAGGTATCCATTTAAGGAATATAAACCATTACTTCAACAATTATGTAAACAGTGAGAGCTGTGTTCACGTTTACCCAGTTATTTCTACACTACTGTTTATTAAACTTTCTTAGCAACATCTACCGCACACTATTCTATTGCAACATCCACTGAATGGCGATAACAAAGCATTTGATTTACAGATAAGGAAATCAGGTTACATGGAGATTTAAAGTGAAAAGGTAACATGAACATGGATAGCAGTTTTTAAACATTGAACAATTCTCAAGTTGTAGTCAGCATCTAGAATCATCTGTTTTAGCAATATATTTTTTAAAATAAACCTGCCTCTTATGGAAAATGATTAAGATGAATCACATTTTTACCTGACATAGCCCAGAAGTTTCTGATTAAAATTATGCATTATTATATGTGTGTGATCTCTTCACAAAAAACAAAGCATTATGGAGACTTGGATATCTTCATAAATGAAAACATTCCAAACACCCTCTCCTTAAAATGTGTTCTCTTTTTCTTGGTGAAGCAAACTGAGCATGCTTACACTGTAAAGAAACTCTAAAAAGAAATTGTTTAGTAAAGTGTAATTTAAATCAACAATTTCTGGGTCATAAGTCAGGAAAATATGTATTTTACCTTCAAGATTTCCTTAAAGGTGCCCATACACTGGACTCTTACCTTTTGGCATTCTGCAATGTTCCCACATTGTCCGTACAATGTCAGGAGAACCGATACTATCTGTTTAGTGATCAAATGTAATGGATCAGACAGGGAACGTCAGAAGGTAAGAATCGCTGGCCCAAAACACTATATTTAGACATTTATAGATTTGACTATCAAAAGTAAAATCTTTAACACATCTATATAGTGCATGGCCAGCATAAGGTAAGTAAAATAATTGAGGAAAACACATGTGGGTAGATCTCCCTTACGGAGATTTAATATGGGCTATGCAGCTCTGGGTAAATCCTGGAAGGAATTAAACTTATGTATGACTTTAATGTCAGCTGCAAAATCGCTATTGAATATCTTAAAGGGGCTTCGCTGGTGTGTTTTGGGATACCCACTCAGTCACTGCAAGTAACGGGTTAAATTTGTGCTAACCGGTATCCATATTGGCACCATTGTGTTTTACTGTAGGAATATTGTGTCAGAAAGAAACTCAAAGACAAATAATGTTCTGCTTTTAATGGACCAATAACCTTGTCAGCATGCAAATATTCGTGGCTATTTTGCTGGATGATGCTCTATGATTTCTATGAATGCAACATTTGCCCTTCATTCGTTTTTAACTTTAAATAACTTTTTATGAGTTTTTTTCTCTGCCTTTCAGTGTTTTACTGCATGATGGGTAAATGTCAATTAAAAGCAGCATCATAGTTATAATTTTGTGTTACCAAACAATGAAATTATGTATTAAAGGGGGGCTGTGGTCTCCATAGAAGTGGCCTTTATAAAAAAAAAAAGCACACTCCTACCTTTAAAATTACTCTAGAATCATGCTTCTAGCTGTAGTCTATCCAAAGTTACAGCAGTATAAATGGTGGTATTTCTTGCTAGTACTGTGATCTGTGACATAACCTGCACCACTGTTCCTAGACTTAAGCATGCCCACTGCATGCTTACTGGTCAGAGCATCATCAGTTGCATCATAAGCACAAAACAACATCCGAACATCTAAACCAATTTTAGAGTCTACAAATATTTTTCCTCCCTCTCCAAGGTGTCCATAAGGAAAGGAAAGGACAGAGGTGCAGGTAATTAGCTTTAGAATTTTTAAAAAAAAAATAATTAGCTAAGTACTGTATACTGTAAACAAATTGCTGTTCATTGGACTTCATAAGGTAACGAAGGAACATAAGATGCACGGAGGTTATAGGAACTCCCTTAATATTAATGCAATATACTGTATGTTGGGTCATCTTTTATAATAACATTTTGTTCTAATGTATCACATCTATAGCTTTGTTTTTAGCAAATAGACATAAGATATGGCATCTTACCTCCTCTACTACCCCAGATGCCTGGTTGAAACATTTAGGTGCTACTTCTCCAAACACAAGATTTTTCTTGAACCCTTCTGTTCCGATACTTGTTGCCATCTTTTTTGTGATGTACACAGATTTACTACTTGAGTTCACACTAATCTGCAGGAAAAAAAATAGGCTGAAGTCTACAGGTATATTGACAGAAATTCCAAAGCAATGGGCTTTTTCGTTTATGTAGTGTTTTGCATGGACTATGTAATTGAACATTTATCTCATCTCTCTAGTCAGGATTAATATACTGAAGATGTTTAATTAGATAAAAGACCATAGGAAGATGGCATCCAGGGTAAATTTAGTAAAGGCTGGCATATCCTGAAAAGTTTCCATCTTACCCCATGAACAAATACATAGAGAAGTTTTATAGCAAATAAGTGCTCAGGCAGTAACATAAAAAACTCCATAGTAAAACCACAATAACTCCTTATACAAAATTATCAGCAGTCATATGGATCTGTACAAGCACAATCATAGTATTCTAGTGGTCAATTTCTGTTTGCTTGGAAACATATAATGTATCTATATCTGTCTGAGAATAATTTGCAAACTAAAAAACTGCGGAACTGTATCTAAATGCAATTTTGTTGATTTTTTTTTTATGGGTTATTTGAACGTAGCATATGGAACCAATAGTCTTTCCAGAAAGAGCTTGCCCAAATATTGAGCTTCAGTATGGTCAAATCTATGGCATTCTGTGGTTTTGTTTGGCACCGCACACAGTACAAATAAATAGTTGCTCTGTTTATTTTGCATGTCTTGTCACCATAATGTAATACAGTTGACCGTGTTTGGAACCTCTGCACGGGGAATCGACTGCTTACGACACTAAGAGGGAACTGTGGCCTTGGGACATGGAGGATGGAGGCACGCTGGGCTTCTAGCGCCTCTTATTGTAACAGGCTTAATGTCTAGTTTTAATATAAGGTAAAACTGTGATAAAAGAGATATAAAATGTTAGGTGGGCCCCTAAACTCGTTCTGGTGGGCTCCTGGTCTCAAGATTTCCTGGTGGGCACCAAAAGCCCAGTCCGGCAGTTCACAAAGAGCCCCTGTTTAACCCACCTGTATTTGTAAAACCCAATATTTAAATGAAACTGCATTATCAAAAAACTTTTTATAATCAGTGTTTTTTTCTATTATTTTAAATCCATTAGACTAGTAAAACTGGAAAATGACTTTCATGATTACAAGGCAAAGTTTTCTCTACATTCACATAATAATCTATCCCAGTCAGCAGTCTACTACACTTATCTTTCAATGCTTTAAGTGTCGATTGGTAGTTTTTGGTTACAGTTTGTCCCATCTTTGTGCATATAAAAAGTCAAGAAAGCCTGGAACACCTGGGACCATATTAACCTGAGCTTCCTGCCTTCCTGTTGGTTAAGAATAAAAGCAGTACCACCAATATTTTGGTGAGACTGACCAAGTAGGCTATTAAAGACCACATGACTAGACAAACTTTAATGTCATGTCTGATTAATTTTTTTAAAATGTACATTTTTAATTGTAATGAAGGTTGCAGTAAATTCTTTCACGGATATAAATACTGCATCAGGCAGCCAGTTGGGACAATTATGGACTCATATGTAACTAGCCTACCTAGTGTTACAACTAATTAGAATAAAAATAAATAAATGCATAATACATAAAAATAAAATAAATAAAATATGTAAATATAGCATGTACCTCTTGCGACACAGTAAGTAATCCATTTGATGCAACATAAAGTACCAACATGTTTTTTTCTTCTTTATTAAAGAATTCCTGTATCAACTTTATATTAAACTCATCCCCAAACATTTGACCGATTTATCTTTTTTGATCTTTATGAGGTGCTGAATTCGGCTCCTAGTACAGAACCTCGTATCGGCCAGAAAGGTGGATCTGGGGCTTCTTCTTCTTCCAGATCCATTAGAAAATATTTTCACAGGCTGAGCCTCTGGTGGAATATCCCCTGAGGAGAGAGTAAAGGTTTTAGGATGAGAATTGTTCCGCCAATAGTGTGGCCTCACGTAGGTCAGTTCTGGATTTTGTTCCCTAAGAAAAAGTGTAATCGTAAGTATATAGTAACATAGGTAACATAGTAATTGAGGTTGAATAAAGACATGGTACATCGAGTCCAACCTGTCATCCTCCTTTTTAAACCCTACCTAACATTTGATCCAGAGGAAGGCATAAAAAAAAAGCTAAAAAGAGGGGGGAACGTATCCCTGGATAACCAGTATATTATAATACCAGATTAATTCCTCTATGTTTTCGTTTTAGAAACTTAATTCGCCCACTTTTAAAGCTATTCACATGAACTTGCCATACACAAACTCTGCTGGAAGACAGTTTCCACAGTGATCACCGTTCTCACTTAAAGAAACCTCTCCTACACCTGAAATGAACTATCTTTTCTTTCAATCTTAAGGCGAATGTCCCCCGAGTCCTCTGACTATGATGATGTATTAACAATGGCATCGCAGACGTGTTATTGGAGGCCATTTTATATATTTGTATAAGGTTATCATGTCCCCACGCAAACATCGCTTCTTTAATGTGAACAGCCCTAACTTGTCTAATATGCCTGTATAGTCAAGCCTTTCAATTCCCTTTATTATTTTAGTTGCCCTTCTCTGAACTGCTTCTATTTCCAAGATGTCCCTTTTGTATATGGGATTGTCACTTTTGGATATTTGACAATATATTTGTATAATGTAATAATAATACATTTTTTTGAAGTTCTAATATCAACAAACTTTACTAACCATGTCTGGCACAATATTTGGCCAATATACTATAATCTCTCTGTACCCTAAACAGGACCTATTATAATGATGATTAATACAGAAATCCAAACATTACCTTATCCACACTTTTTTGTATTTCCTTTTCACTTGTTTCTTCCTTGCCTCCAGGTCTTTGCTTTTCACACTGTTATGCTAGTGAGGGTTTAGTGATCCCAGATAGTAAGGCTTGGCCATCAAAGGCGTTCACAGTTTACTGTGCAGTGGGATGCAGCAGCGTCTGGTTACCCTGGAAACAGAGGGCTCTGCTACTGCCTGACTCATCCAGCAGTAAACAGTGCCACACCCCCCGTCTGATTGTAACACACTACTGGCTGGCTGTGATTACATTTATTACCTCCTGGAAAACTAAAGATGGAATTTCAATGATTAAGTACTTGATCCTTCTTTTGTTTTGTTGGTCTTTGAAAAGGTTTTTCTAAAAGTTGCTTAAATGTTTTATAGCAATATGAAATAAATTCAATAAAAATTGCAAAAGTTTGTCTGTACTATTAATCTACCCAATTAGATGTTATCTATAGCTAGCCATACGCAGCCTGATGGTTTTCCGATCAGATCTTGGATTGGCGGAAACGTTAAAAAACAACTGAATTTTCCTACACTGTGCTTTCAATCTTATGTAGATTTCAGCTTGATGGGGTCAACGGAAAATATTCTGATTTTTGCAATCATTGTTTTTTTGATATTGTCAATTGGTCTATAGAAAAACCTGGAAGCTGTTACTGATATTGTGGGCGATTTGATTGAATTAGCCAAATTCAGCAGATTATCGATGATAGCTATGTATGGAAATAGGACAGGCAAATTTTTGCTTTTGTTAATGCATTAGCTCCAAAGTTTGGTAAAAATAAACTTTTTTCAGTGCAATTTTGTTTGTAAATCTTGATATATTAAGGGACATTCTACCTCCACACAAAATTTCCCTGTAGTTCAAAGGACTACCTAAAACTGTGATACTTTATTCTTCATCTCTGGCTCCTTTGTTCTTCTTCCTGGTCCTTTAAGGTTTGTACACATGTGGATGATGCGAATTCCTGCGATTGCCAATGCTCACGCCTTTGTGTTCACTATTTTTTACGCAAATGCATGCGTTTTTATAATATTGAATTGCAAAAAAGGCAAGGAATCCGCACAACAAACGATAATGCTCGAGATTGCATGCGCGATTTAGTGCATTGTGTTGGGGCCTCAGCCTAACATGCTTGAAATTTGCAAACGCAATGTTGTGTGTTTCACACTCGTTACCATGCTTTGCAGTGCGATTCTGCTAAAATTCTGCTACCAGATTGCATGCTATTCGCATAAAAATGGTGACCGTATGCAATCTGAAAACAGATAGCAGAGCAGTACACAGGGTGTGGCCACCCACATTGTATTAGCCTGGCATGCGTTTCTCAAGCACGGATCGCAAAACGCAACCGTAAGCATGTGAGAAACACGCTAGTGTGACCTAGCCATAAATGTTACAGGAAAAACTAACTATTATAATTTTGGGTCTCGGAGAAGGTGATCTACTAATTTGTGACAGTTAATGACCGTTAGTTAATATTTTGTCCCAATACATAGACTGTACATAATCTTATTTATTCACCATGATATATACCTTTGGTGTGTTAGAGATTACTAAACAGAAATGTTTGTTCTGTATAAAATTACAAATGCTGGGGAAAATGTAGATGGCAGTTATGGAAGGGCAAATACTATTGTTTACCTTTTTTTCTAATCAATCACCTGCCTCCAAATTTAGTACTAAACAAATATCATGTGTTGTGAATCTCTGGAATGTGTAGAATGTACATGCGTGCGAACACCACTTTCTAATATTTTAATTGGAAAATAAATGTTTCCTTTTGTTCCTTTATTGAGAATTATTTACTATGCTTATCTTGTATCCCCTTCCATATCTAAATAGACATATAGAGAGAATAAAACTGATAGGTAGATGGATAGACAGACAGATAGAAAGTAGCCGGCAGATTTCATATTAATACATTGTCTTGAAAAAGTATTACTATAGCAGGAGGTTGCACCTGTTTACACACACAAATTGCCCGTTTATTGGGCAGTCAGGCATTGTGGCGGCATCTTCCTGTCTGTACATAGCTTAAAGTGGAAGTTCAGTGCGAATACATATACTTTTAGGGAAAAAAGTAGCATTTTTCTATCCTAAGACCTTACAACTCTGCCCCATTCAGCATTGTCTGTGTATAATAAATGCTTTTCTGAATACGACTTACTGTGTTCAGGACCACTATAGAGAACCGTATGGTTTTGCTCGTGGCCCAGCAACCTGGTGATTCAGTTGCTCTAGTAAGCACAGAGCTTTGACCCTCCAACAGCCAACAGTACAATTCTGTTAGGAACATTCCAAGGAATGTGGTGGCATCTGGGAAAGAAGGACCGTTCAGAACTGAAATGTCGCTCACAATGTCAACAGCAGGGAACAGCAAGGTATAAATTCAACTAATTCTTCAAAGGTAAGAGAATAGATAGGAAAATAGATATGCATAATATAAACTAGGAATATTGGGGGGATATTATATTTTCCACTGAACTTTCCCTTTAACTTCCAATGGAATCTGTCTGTGATTTACTATATTAAACAGTATCTCCACTGGCAAAACAACCCTTTGGTATTCAGTTTTATTGAACAACAGGAGTTCCAGAACTTACGCCGATTTCACATGCGCTCCAATTTACGAATCGCAATGCAGCGCTCCCTAGTGCACTAGTGTGGCCGCATCAACTGGGCCACACTAGTGTGCACTTTTAAAAGCGCTATAGGATTGCGCTGAAAGGCGCTTCAGTGTAGCCTAGCCCTAACACACACTTACAAACATATATTTTCACTCGTACACACACAAAAATCAACACTTTTTTCCACCATTTATTTTGGTTTTAAATGTTTTGAGCCAAAAATCATTATTATTATTTTTTTGCTGTTTCAGTTATTTTGGTGTTTATTTATAATATTTCTATCATTTTGTTTGTTTTTGTGTATATCCCTACTGTATATACTCCCCCTCCCCACCCCAGCCCCTCTCATTGGTTACCATTGGTAAACATCTTTTTACACATCAATACTTGTGGATCTGCCATTTTGACCCCAGTTGCTGTGCAGTAAGGTTATTTTGCTGTTTTTGTGCTTTTTTTGTGCCAGAGGTTTTTTTGTTGTAAATTGCTGCCATCTTGGATTTATATAGATTTTTTTGGTTGACTTACCCTTGATTTCTTTATTACATAACAAGACTAGTGGATCTGTAATTCTGACCCTCAGTCGTGCTGTGTAGTAAAGTTATTTTGCCATTTGCATCATTCTTTATTTTGTAATTTTACTGTGTAAATTTAGATTTTGCGTACTGTTGGTTCGTTGGGTTCAGTTTTGTAGTATTTCTGTGCTCCGGTGCTTTCTAATAAGTAAAGTTTCAAAAGTTTCAAAATTGATAGTTAACTTAGTTAACTTTGCCTTGTTTACTTGAAGGGAATAACCTCAGGTCTTCTTTACCTGAAGGGAATAACCTCAGGTCTTTTGTTTTTTTAAAAGTTGTTATATTTGATACAATGGCTTTTTTTTCTATAGATTAGGCGCTGCTAGGTACTCTATGCTATCTAGCTCAGAGGAAACTGATGTTTCTGATTCTGAGTATTTACCCAGTGGATCAGAATCATCAGATTCTGACAAGTCTGACAGTGACACTGTTACTGCCTTAGAGAGTAATGGTACCACTGGTGATGCGGCTGGTCCTAGTGTGGTCACTAATGATGTTGGTCCTATAGAGGTAGATGAAGGGAGTGTTGCTGGTGCTGCAGTTGGAGGAGAGCCTACGTGGAGGCCTCCCAGTAATTTTACCCCTCAAATTCCAGATTTTATAGCAGTCCCCCCCCATTAAAGTGCTAGACTTCTTTCAATTATTTCTGACGGACGATATCTTTCAGGATTTGGTCCACTATTAATCTATGCAGTATGCTGCCCAACAACAATTAGGTGAAAACTCACATGCTCAGGTATGGTATTAATAGCTGAAATGAAAAAAAAATTGCCCTCACTTGCAATTGGTCTTTGAGGATCTCCTGCAATTCTGTTTTTTACCAGTTGATGTCACTGTTCCCTCTGCTGGATCCTGAACTTCCACTTACCACCAGCAGTAGGCCATCTCAAGTTTCTGGACCATGATCACTATCACCTTCACCTGCAAACTATTTCCCCTATATAAGGACTCCACCCCTTTACACCCTTGCCAGATTGTCAATTGTAATTTACTCAATTGTAATTTACTCTTGTCCTGTATCCTGTTCTCTGGTTCCTGCTCCTAGTCATAGTCCTGTATCCTGTTATCCTGTTCTCTGGTGTCCTGCTCCAGTATCAGTCCTGTATCCTGGTCGTTAGGTCCCTTTTCCTAGCGTCCTTGTATACTGCTCTCTATAGTCACCATCTTCCTGGCATCCTGCTTCAGCCCCTGTTCCTGTCCAGAGTCCTTGTATACTGCTTCGCTTATAGTCCTCATTCCTGGCATCCTGCTTCAGCCCCTGTCCTGTCCCAGATTCCTTGTATACTGCTCTCTACAGTCCCCATTCCTGAAATCCTGTCCCTGTCCCCAGAGTCCTTGTTACTGCTCTCTATAGTCCTCATTCCTGGCATCCTGCTTCAGCCCCTGTCCCAGGTGTCGCTTGTATACTGCTCTCTATAGTCCCTCATTCCTGGCATCCTGCTTCAGCCCCTGTCACTGTGGCCCTGTATATGGGCTCTCTATAGTCCCCATTCCCACTTGTCCTTCTGTCCTTATTGGCAGGGCCATATATGGTCCTACCTTGCTCACTGCATTCAAGTTGTGTGTGAAATAGCCAAATGCTCTGCGGACAAACAGCTACTATGTGGCTTATGTTTCTAAGATTGGGTCGATCCTACTTGGCCTGAGGAGCAATACTCATATTTGTTCTTACTTCTATCTCCCAAGCCACTTTGTGTGTCACACTACTCTGACCATCTCTACAACCGCAACAGCCTAACTCTGTGGCTAATTTTTCAGCTTGGGTCAATCCTGCCTGGCCTGAGAGCAGTTCTCCATATTGTTCTTCCTTCTATCTCCCACGAGGCCACCTTTGTTGGTGTCACCTACTTCGGACCATCTCATTAAAGCCCACACCAGCTTATATGTGGATAATGTTTCTAGCTTATGGGTCAATCCTGCCGGGCCGAGAGCAGTACTCGCATATTGTTCTTTCCTTTCTCTCTCCACGAACGCAACTTTGTTTTTGGTGGGGTGAACGACTCTGACAATCATCAGCTGCAAACACTACTCTGTGGCTAATGTGTCACTCTGGGTCAATCCTGCCTGTCCCAAGAGCAGTCTCCATATTTGTTCATTCTTCTCTCTCCACAAGGCACCGTGTTGGTGAACCTTACTTGACCACTCATACAGCTGCAACAGCTTACTCTGTGGCTAATGTTCTTATAGCTGGGTCAATCATGGCCTTGGCTGCGAGCCAGTACTCCTAATTTGTTCATCCTTCTCCTCACGAGGCCCACCTTTGTGGTGTCACCTACTCGACCATCTCATACAGCTGCATACAGCTACTACTGGTGCTAATTTTTTCAGCTACTGGGCACCCAATCCTGCCTGGCCCGAGAGCAGTATTGCAATCATACAAAGTGTGGGCCTCGTTTACTACTCATAGTGCAGGTTCTCTACGAAGCTTACACCCTTTCACCTGTTTTCCCTTGCACGAAGCATATCTGAGGGAGAGAAGCCAATGGGGTGAGGGTATGTCCAGTGGGGCCAGCCTGCCTGGGCCCAAACACAATGGTGGCAAACCACCAGTGGGCCTGCTGTAGACTCAATTGTGATGGTCCTCCTACGAAGCCTTCCCTATTCACACCCTCTTTCCCTTGCGTGAACAGCATACCTACTGAGGGAGAGAAGCCCAATGGGGTTGAGGATTATGTCCATGGGGCCCAAGCCTTCCTTGCCCCACAAACACTATGGTAGGCAACCGCCGTGAGGCCTGCTGTAATTCAATGGTGGGTTCCTACCAACCTTACCCTTTCACCCTTTCCCTTGCCGAAGCATACTCTGAGGATGAGAAATCCAATGGGGGCAGGGGTATGTCCATTGGGGCCAAGCCTGCCTGGCTCTTCTCAACAATGGGCAAACTGCAAATGGGACATTATGTAATCAAGTCCCCCATCGGCCTTTATCAACTGTGTGTTGTGTGTCAAAACTATATATAGGGAAGTGTTTTTTGGCCAATGTGGGTGTGTAATGGCATTAAGTAAGGTATATACCATTATATTCCCGAGAATATAGCTAGCTACTCGTTGTGTACTATGTAACCTTTTTCAACTAAAACTTGTTCTTGCTATACCTCTAGCTAACTCTGACTACTATCGAAAATACAACCCAAAAACCACCCCTTTTTTTTAACCATCTTTTTTCTGATAATACTCTTTTTTTACTTTTTTACAAACTAACCCTCAACACCCCCTTAATTTTCTGCCAGCGCCTGGTAAGTCTCCTCTCCGTTGCCGGTCGGAGCGTCAGTGCGCTGGCACAAGTGGCGGAGTTCACTGCCTCATGTGCGGAATTCCCAGCCGCATGCTCTCGATTCTGTGGAGGAAATATGCGAGAAGTTGTGTTGACATGTTCGCGGCACATTCCTAAAGCAAACCAAGCGGGTGATTGTCATTTGCACCTGACAGCTACTTACACGTTACTGGTACTGATAATGCAATAATGGTTGCGGTAGTCATAACAAGGAAAGCTCAGTATAAGACGCATTATTTGTAAAATTCTTAGTTTATATTATGCATACCTGTGTATGGAACCAGTGATTTCTACTGATTGGCTTTGGATGGTCACACAGTAATCTCTACGAGCAACTGAGTAACACAGGGACTGGGTCAGGGTCAAAGACCATAAAGATCTCATTAGGGTCCTGCAAACAGGAAGTCAGTATTTGTTTATACACAGACACACATGCCTGAACTGACAGGTTAAGGTGGCATTAGGCATGTAAAAATACTGACTCTTTGTTTTTATAATTCATATATATTTATCCTATTAATCACTGCAATTCCACTTAAAGCGATTTATTTGCATCATGTTGGGGATCACATGATAACAGCAGGAGTTATGCTGGCTAAAACTCGTATGTTTATTTGCTTAAATTGTATCAGAACTTCATTGGTTTTGTATCGCTAGGACGTGCTTACCAAACAAAATTGGTTGCACCCCATAAAAGCAGTTCAAACTCACAGTACACCCAATGAGCATCATGTAGCTGGGATGTACACTGGGACAATACAAGATATTATATAGTCTTGTCATAAACTTTCTTAACTTTGCATATTGATTCTTACAATGTTGAATCATTGGCCGCCAGAGGTGACTGGAGGGGCTGGAGCTCGGGGGAGGGCCTGGAGAGTGTGGAAGCCCGGAAGGGTGGAAGGTCCTGACGAGGCTGGTCCTGCTTCTAGAACAAAAAACTGTTTTATTTTCAAAATACTGTCCATTCAGTAGTTTTACTTAATTGTATAAGAAACATTTCCTACAAGGCTAACCGTAGTGAACGTTTTTGGATAATTGTGAACCAAAAATGCAATGAAAAACTGTTAATGAAAGATTTTTAAAAAACATTAACCTCCTAGGATGTACCTTTACGTTGTTGGCTGCAGAGGGGGGACCCCTTCCTCGCCACGCTGGCGTCTCTATGCTTGTAGGGTGGGTGGGGGGTGAAGAGTCTAATCTGAAGGGTTAAATAAAAAATACATATACAAAGGACAATTATTATATCCTGAAGGTATGTTTCAGACCAAAAAATGAAAGGGAAGTGTGGGAGGGTTGGATGTGTAAAGGATATCAGGTGATGTTGTGTTGTTTACCTGTATCTGTTTAGGTTTAAGTGGGTAATCATTTTACCATTTATAAAAATAACCCTTTATCAGTGATTAATCAACATTTCATTTTTTCACTTTAGTGCCCTAGAGGTTGAATAGCTTGTGTGGGGGTCATTGGGTAATGTGATGTGTTGACAATGTTTGGAAAGGTACTTAAGATATAATCGCACGCACACTTGTAACTGCACCGTTTTGGGCCGAATTTCGTGACTTAAAGCTCCAAAAAACTGAGGGACAAGATACAAGCCCAAAACAATGGGGGGAGTCGGGGACAATAAATGGAATGAGAATGAGCTAGAGCACCTGTTACTGTCTCTCGCCAATTAATAGATTTGTTGCATTTTTTTTACAAAAGATTTTAATCAGTAAAATAATAAATTCACGATAATTATGATTCTAATTTCACTAATTATTTGCTGACAATCAAGGTTAATAAAAGATAGAAAAAATGTGCATAGGATTGCGCACTTAGTTCAGTGCCCGGAGGGTGGCAACTGGACAGCCCATAGGTGTAGTTTGGTGGTAGTGCTAAAAAAAAGGGAAATTTATTTTATTACCTCTCACTGTTATTAATGTTCGAATCATTTACTAAACATTTCTCGGAGAGTTTGTCAAAAATATGCAAACATTGTGGGATGGAATGAGGGTTGGTGCACATCAACTTTTCAAAAGCACAAATATGTGGCACAATTAAGGTGATCCTCAATTTATTGCACCAATTGTGCCAAATTCGTACCTACACTAGCACGGCAATAAAATGAGAGCGCACCGGAAACACGCACTGTATGCTGCGTTTTCTGGAGTGGGGCTTGTAATGTTGCCTTGTGTCAAAATGAAAAATTTGAAAAATTTTTTTTTCCCACTTGACTGACACCAGGAGCCTCCCTGGGTGCTTTCCTTGGTGGGGACGGTGGTGGTGGGGTGTGTCAGAGGATGAACGTGCTGCTGCCAATTAACATAACAAAAATACCTTATGAATATGAATAATCTAAAGTGGATATTTAATTATATACTTTATTCATGCTTGAAAATACAGATTAAATAAGGCGATATGTTATGTTGCTTTAAAAGTCAATATATTTTTATGGCACATGAATGTCATACTTATTCTGGCGAAGTAACTTATATTTTTATTGTGTGTATTGAGCCCTGGAAGGGAAAATTTGGTTGGGTTTAGGGGGCATCACTAGCGGTTATAGATTTTGTGGGTAACAAACATTTTATAATTTTTTGGAGTGTCAAAAATTTTTTCAATTTTTTAATAATTGATCAATTCTTTCTTGCTTGACTTACTATTCACTTTAAATTAGAGTGCTGGGACATGTAACTAAAAGAGGGATTGCGGTCAGGTAAAGTGTGTTTAAAAACTGGTGTCTATGTGTGGGTATCAGTTGTGCATTTTAAGGTAAATAAAGACATTTTTAATGATCAATTCTTTTTAAACATTAACTTAGCCTTCTAAAGGCTGCCATGGAAATGAAGAGGGTGTGGGGCCACCAAGGTGTGTTTACTTGGTCTATGTGTGGGTATAATTTTGAATGTTATAGTGGTTTGTGTTAGTAAAGTCACCTTTCAGTGATTGAGGGTTATTATTTTACTTTACTTATCCTTAAATTAGGGCTGATATTGCTTAAAGAATAATATAGAATAATAACATGATAAATTCACTAACCAGTGAACTGGAGAAATACAAAGAACTTCAGATCCTCTCTCTCAGCCACATTATGGATTATGATGATGTTTTTTAAAAATTATATATATAAATATGTTTTTGTCAGAAAGTGAATAAAATTATTTTACTATTAGTACAAGACAGTATATAATAAAGTATACTTGCCTTCCATTAAATTTGCCGTATGGATTCCACAAATGAGGCCTTTCCTCTTAAGATCAGACCACTGTATCAGGATGGGTAGAGACAGTGGTCTGGGATTGGAAGCGTGTGTGCAGCCGGCGCTTCAGGCCCTCCAATATTGCGCCGGCTTCACTGCGCCTCACATTGCCGGGTATCTGATGGAATATCATCATACCCCCTAGCCATGAGGTATTGGGTGCATAGAAGCTGCTGGCAAAGCTCGAACTTAGTACAGGCAGGAGTATAGGTAAAAAAGCATGGATCATCAAAGTGTCCGGTTCGGTCCCTTTTCCGAAGAATCCGGTATTTCGGAAATCCTCGTATTTTCGAAGAATACCGTATATTTTAAATTCACGCTAGACGGAACTGATATTTTTTAGATATTGTTAGGCGATGATACGTGTTTCCAGGTCATTAACACAGTCCCTGAGTGAAGTGGTGGTCGTGTAGACAGATTATTGGGTGGGGCCGGGGTGACCCGCCTGCGGTCTTGGTTCACATGGTGCAATGACAAAGTTGAGGAGAGGTGAGGTCCTTAAACATGATTTCCGAGAGCTCAGGGTCCAAAGATAAAAGCAAGGACCTCCCAGAGGTATGTTTCAGAAAATTACTACGCACCGCACACGTGCTAAGCAGGGAGACCGCGGGAGCTTAAGAGCATTAATGCGTGGCTAGGAGAGTAGGTGTAAGGAAAAGGGTTTGGGTTTATGAGACCTGGGCAGACTTTGCGTGTCGGCCTGCAGCTCTTTAGTAGGGATGGGTTGCACCTCACTGGGGCGGTGATGAGTGCACTGTTTGTGGGAGAAGTGTCTAGAGGTGTTGGAGGCGATTTTAATAGGTTGGGGGGGGATGGGTTATTAGCAGTCTCACTGGGATAAGTAGCCCATGAGGAAACAGCAGTGGTGTAGATAGCCAGTGGGGGCGGTAAGGGGGGTGGGGCTCAGCTAGGGGATAGGGAGGCCATGGTGTTAAAGTGTCCATAAATTACAAGGATCTAATCTAAAACTGTCATGTTGCCAATTCGAGAGCCTGGCTGACAAAATGGGAGAATGAGAAATGAGGATGAATGCAAAAGTATGATGGTAATAGGTCATGAGAACCGTGGTTGAAAATACGACTGGGCTGTAAATATATAGGTAATATGCTTGTTTAGGCGGACAAAAAATAACACAGGAAAGGGGGGGGAGTCGGTTGTTTATGTATAAAAAAACAACGAATGAAGACATTTAGAAGAAGAGATACTGGGTGATATGGATGATAAAGGAGTCCAATTATGGGGATTTAAGCACAAGGAAAGGGGGTAATGTGATTGTTGGTGTCTGATATAAGCCGCCAACATGCTAAGCGAGCGGGAGGTGGGAGTTCCACTTCATAGTGCAGTTGGCACGGGCTGCAAGTTTGGGGGTGTGCTCAGTTATGAGTGTGACTTCAATTCTACCCTGAAATTGATTGGTGGGGTGGAACTGCCATCACAGAAAAAAGGCGGAGATTTCATCCTGAATGTTGCTGCAGGATAATTTCCTTTTCACAGGTGGTGATATTCTACTAGAAAAGAAGCTTGTTGGATCTGGTAATATCTAAACATTGTGGAGGCATTATAGATATAAGGTAACTGGGGCTTAGGGAATAGTGGACCATGGAAATGTGGCATTTTGGAATTTGTTATCGAATGAAAGTCGCTGGGTTAACAAGACATTTAATTTCAGGAAATCAAATTTCCCAGGTTAACAGCAAGCTCTTCAGAATGGTCAACTGGGGATAAACATATTATCTGTAAATTACGAACAGAATGGGACTGTGTTCAAGGGGATTGTAAGCGATTTACACTCTAAATTATACCTTAAGAAAAAATGTAAAAAAAATAATCTGGACCCATGTGTGCTGAATTCTGTGTAGAGCAAATGGAAAGAAGAAAAGGCTTTTAAAACCTTAGAAGGCCGGAACGGAACGGAAAGGGCCTTTAGGGATTATCCAAAACTGTAACAAGGAGTGTAAGAAAGCAATCAAACTAGCTACAATTATAATGAAGTAGGATAGCTACAAAGCATCACTAAGCCTAAAAATTTTCTTAAGTATTTAATAGTAAGAGATGAGGGACTGAGAATTGTGGCCACATTATTAATGGGGATAATTAGTTACGGAGGATGGCGATTAAAGCAACTTTTCTTGAATTATTTTTTTTCCTCTATTACACTATAATAGATCACAATCAATCATAGAGTTAGTAGCAATACATGGTTATAAAGAGTCAAGTGCACTTTGGTTAACCGAGGATTAGTACAGAATAAAACTAAAGAAGGTATCTTACTAAATCTCTGGACCGGAGAATAAACGAGCCTCGCCGGGTCACTTAAGGACGCTGGAGTTCAGTTTTATCTAGGCCATTTGTTTTCTTATTTTTGCTGATTCCCCTCATGTCCGGTGGTGTGCCTATGGATGGAAAAAGGGCTGTGATGTTATGACAATATTCAAAAAGGGTAGTCGTTCACAGCCGGGTAATACACGCCTGTAAGTTTTAACTCAGTGGTGGGGAAGATCCTGAGGAAGTTTCATAAGGATCACATGTTCTAGAGTATAGTTTCAAGGACTGACACTATAATGTACCAGCATGGATTAGGAGGAATAGATCTTGTCAAACAACTAAACTTGCTGGCTTTTTGAGAATAAGTTAGAACATTTAGGACTCTGGAATAGCAGTAAGATGTAGTTTACTTGGATTGCAAAGGCTTTTTGATACAGTCCCCCCATAGCGACTAAGTATAAGCTAGGTCTGTTGGTCATGGGAGTCAACATTTGGTACTGGATACGAAATTGTTAAATGAATCGGGAGAGAAGACGACGTTGTTTATGGGGCTTCATCATTATGGGACCTAAAGTGCTAAGTGGGGGCCAACAGGTTCTGTGCTGGGGCCGCTTCTATTTAAATCTCTTAGTGATTAATGATTTGGAAATGGGTATTGTCAGCAGGTTTCTTGTGTTTGCTGACGACACAAAACTTTGTCGACCATTAAACTTCAGAGGATGTGCAATCGTTGCAAGGGGATCTAGATAGATTGTGCACATTGTGCTGCTAAGTGGCAGATGAAATCAATGTTTATAAATGTAAGGGATGAATTTTGGACTTAAAAATCCTTGTGCTACTATACTATAAATGCCTCGTGGTTTTTAAGTGAATCCTGTTGGAAACTTTAAAGGTAGTCAGCTAGTGCCACGGCGGCAACATGCCAGAGCCCGCATGGTATTGTCCCTTAATAACGAGAGAAGGATGGTTCCGGAGGAAAATGTATTCTCCCTCTTTACAAAAGCATTGGTAAGGCCTTCATTTGGAACGCAGTGCACTTGTGAATCCGGTAGACAAAAAGGACATCTTTAAATGGAAGGGTTCAAGAAAGAAGGGCAACTAAATTATAAGGGTGTTGGGGGAGCTTGAATTTGAATCGGGAGAGACTGGAAAATACAATTATGTCTACGCTTGGAGAAGAAAAGGCGCTTGGCTGGGATAATGATTACTGTGGTTATAAATACCATTAACGGCCATAACATAAAACATCTTGGGCATTGTTCACCAATAGAACATGTCAAAGGACACGAGGCCAGTCCCTTAGACGTGAAGAAACAAAGGTTTAAGCTTCACAGCTCGGGAAAGGGTTTTTCACTGCGAGACGGTCAAGCTATGGAACTGTCTTCCATTGGACGTTGTTATGGAAGTTTTCATTGGTCATTTCAAAAAAAAGCTGGATGAGTTTCTGCAAACCAAGGAATGTGACAAGTTCACTGGTATGAACATAAGGAGAGTTGATCCAGGAAATTCCTTCCGATTGCCACTTAGAGCCAGAAGGAATTTTTCCCCCCTTCAAATTTGGTTGGGGTTTTTTGCCTTCCTTGGAATCAACAGTTAGGCAGAAATAGCATATGCTAGTGGGGGTGGACGTGGATGGACGTATGTCTTTATTCAACCCTCAAAATAATCTATAACTATACTAAGTGTATACGTTTATCCCAAGGCGTATTTAGACTCCTTTTCAATACGTTTTTACGGGTCCACTCGCGGATTTCCCGAATTTTCCAGAATTTATCTTCCGAAAATACCTCGGATCCTCGAGCGAGACACCGGATATTTTGCGAGTTCGGAATCTCTACTGGAAACAAACAAAAAAAGCAAAAATCTCAGGCATAGACTAGGTTATATTGTTTCACATAGTAAACTGGGGATTAGAATTGTGATTCTTGGTGTGTTTGTTTCCTAAACACACACATTTACATTGCGCAACCACCAGCAATTTAACTGCTCACCAGGTACCATTTAGAAACTTTATCATTTCCTAGAAGAGAAGCTAAAGAATTTTGTGCATAGGGACAGTGATTCCTGGGGTCAAGCGACGGGTCTCTTTGAAGCCACATGGGCTATGAGTTGTACCTGCAATAACAATGGAATCCCTCTTTTTACTACAGAAATTCTATTACTTATATCTACTTAAAATGCAAATAATAGAGAAGGAATCGTTCACTGTATAGGTATTGGGCGTTAGATGAAAAGCTTCAACTTAGGATTTTAAAAAAACTAAGTTTAGTTTTTCCTTTAAAGGGACGTAAAAATAACAATCTTATCATGGGCATTTTTCAGTTTTAAATCCGCAGAACAAGCACACACATTCCCCTTACCAAAGGTCCAATCAAAGCGCAAATCACAAGTTTATACTTAAACTTGCCCTTCTAGTTTTAGTTGCCCTTTCTGACTGCTTCCTGACGTCCATTCCAAGATGTCCCGTTTTGTATATGGGATCCAAACTGCTGGCATATTACAAATGACTGCTACCAGTGTCTTGTAAAGAAGGAGAATACTATTTTCTCTACTTTTGATCCCTTATTTCGCTTCCAGTAGTAAGACAGTATCTTGCTAGACTCGCCATGCTGCATGCGCTTGTTCTACGCAAAGTCTGTTATTCTGACTAAACCCCCAAAATGCTTTTTTCATAGAGATCCATTCGGAATTGAGAAAGCCCAAGTCGGATGACTAGCGAACGTCTTCAGAAACTACATTTCAAGGTCCAGTTGGGATCTAATTGAATACAAACATATTAACCATGACATGGATGAATGAGAACTTCTTCACAAGCATTTAGAGTTCACTTTAGAAAATGCAAGTAGATTCTGTCTGCCACCTACATCTGTTTTCATAAATCCAGTGCTGGACTTCAACTAAGATCCAGTTCTGGAGAGAGTCAAGGTTTCTTGATCCGTAACAAAGGTCTTCCCAGCAACCTTCCACACCACTGAACACTGATTTGAGCTAAGTGCTAAGGAGCGCAACTAAAAAAGACCAAATCGCAAGCCTTATTGACGCGATTAATGCGCGTTTTCCGCGTGTTGCCACATGATGTTTTTTGTAAGTTAACAAAAATGCATGTGTGTTTAGTAACAAAATGGTGTCCGCAAAAACAATGTGACATCGAAAGCAGGCAATTGCATTTACCCCCACCCGCACACGATTTCCATTTTAACAATAACCAAATCGCCTGTTCAATACCTGCGCAAAAAAACATAGTGTGGCCTAGCCCTTAAGGTCTCATAGTTACCGGCCGTGAAACACTATGCTTTTTGAATATTGGTATTACATTTGACTGTTTTCAATCCAAACTCCAACAGACACCAGACAAAAGTGAATCAAAAAGAAAACAAACAGTGTTCTAGATAAAACCTCGACTAAGATTCGACACACCTGCCGTTTTGTACCAACCCCTGAGCCTCCGCCCGACCCCGAGCTTGATGAACACCGCACAACGGCGTAAAAGGCCACGTTGTCCCGTCATAGTTTATGATGACCTATACTTCCGCAGGGAAAAATAACAGTTGCATTACTAGCCTTTTCAAGCATCCTCAACTCCCATATAAAAAGGACATCTTGGAAATTGAAGCAGTTCAGAGAAGGTCCAACTAAATAATAAGGGGAATGGGGGAGCTTGAATAGCAGGATTAGACAAGTTAGGGCTGTTTAACATGGAGAAGCGACGCTATGCGTGGGGACCTGATAACCTTATACACATTATTAATGGGCCTCAATGAAACTTCTGGTAAATTGTTTTACTTATAGTATATCAGAGGACTCGTGAACGCCTTAAGGTTGGAAGAAAAGAAGTTTCATCTTCGTAGGAAGATTTCTTACAGTGAGAACGGTGATGTGTGAAAACTGTGGAACTTTCTCCACAGAAGTGGTAATGGCAAGTTCATGGAATAGCCTGTAAAAAGCCTGGAGTAGTTTCTAAAACTAAAAAATATGAGAATACTGGTATTAATGCATATAATCTGTGTATCCAGGGAACTTTCCGACTGCCATTTGGTCGAAGAATTTCCCCCCCTTTTTTAGGGATTTTTTTTGCCTTCCTCTGGATCAACTGTTAGGTAGGGTTAAAAAAAGAGGGTGAATAGGTTGACTGATAGACGTATGTCTTTATTCAACCTTAATTACTATGTTTCTATTTAAACCCCGTTACGCACATGTGTTACGAATGTGTCGTTTCTAGCCATCCGTACGAGACCCTCGCAGATTTAAAAAGCAATTTTTAGGAGATTCATGCAGATGTGAAAGCATTATACTCGATACTGGTAACAAATAAAAGCAATCTTGTGGAGCTTCTAAAGACTGAGCCTATAAAAAGCTAACTTATTACACTGTAAGACAACCTGTAGAAGTGAAACGCTCTCTATCCTTCCTTCCCTCTGCCTCCGTCTACCTCCAGGTTTTGAGCCTGCCATGCTCAGAGTATGCAGTCGAGGAGAATAGCATTAATGTCTTGGCTCAGTTGATAACCAGAAGAAGAAAGAAGAAGCGCAAAGAAAGGTAAGCAGCATTTGCAGCATTTCATGTTAGTCTTATATCTCATCAGCTTATCGTATTTGAGGCGTTTTGATGTTTGTTGTGTGATTTCATATATTACACTTATGAGTTTTGGAGGAGTGAACCTTTTCTTCAATTTTCTTATCATTACACTTTAAGGGGTGCAATTATCCCTTTATCACACGTATCCTGAACTGATAACCTTCTGCCAGTGGCAGACCACAGGCAGATTAACTTACAAAATAGAAGCCTAGTGCACATTTTATCCCATTGTCTTTATTTATCCAGAGAGATTAAGTGCTTAATAGATGGGAAAAAACATGATAGCAAATCGAATTGGAGTGGGACTAGGCTTCTATTTTGTAGGTATACCTATATTAATGGCCACTATTGCACTTATAAATGTGCATCGAATTACACAGCAATATGATGTTAATTCCGCAACTGGATCCCATGGCAAACTTGACATTTTGAACAGGTTGCAGATTGTCTGAGCGTTAGTTGGAACATTAGTTTTTCCTTTGGTACCTAAATGGTTTTATACGAAGGCATTAAGCGTTACTTACATTGTTAAACTAAGGGGCTAACTTCCCATAGAGTGTACAATATATATTGGATGTATGTGATGGTATGTCGTAATGTAAATCATTTGCATTGGAAGGGGAGAAAATGGGTGTCAACATTAGCGGAATGACTTCGTTGTATAATCAGTGCTGCTGTTGAACCTTTTATGTTGGTGGTGTTGTTTAGGGAATGTGGAGAGGGGAGGGATAAACAGTAAAAGGTGCAAGTATTGCAGGTTTAGCATCATATGGTCTGTGAGTTCCATGACCAATAGAAGCACAAGGCCACAAGCCGAGGTGCTATTTATACATGGTGTGGAATGACAAGGTTGAAGTACATTATTACATCTTATACATATATATTACTGACTACATATAACATATATTACATCTAGTACATCGATATTACACTGTAGTAGAGTATTATTTCATATAATAACATAGGCCAGCCATAAAAAAAAAATCAACTCTCTCCCTCTCTCGCTCTCCCCCTCTCGTCCTCCCCCCTCCCTGCTCTCTCCTCCCTCTCTGTATTTGTAATGTTATATAGAAGAGAGGCCGTTTTTCAAAAATATACTTAGTTTATTGCCATCCTAATGGCAGTAGACAGGAAGTACGCAGTAATGTATCTCTCTCACCGTCCGTTGTTTCCTGAATAAGTTACTGGGATGTTGATAGGAGGAGCGACAGCGGTAAATCTTATGACTCACAGGAATGTATAACTCCTCCTATTCATAGTAAATCATTCAGCGAAACAAAAAGGACAGGGGCTAGAGGGTGAGGCGAGACAATGCTCTGCCCGTCTCTTATCCTTTCATTAAAGGCTGGAAACACAAAATGCAATATTTCGGTCTGAGATCGAACTGATCAGTGTATCAGTCGGCATCGTTTGGAAATTATTTGATGGATTTCGTCCGCGTCCGACCAACCATTCCTCCATAGGATGAGCGGACCATGGTGGAAAACCAGTACCTATCAGTGGGTATTCTATGGACACATGGTCAGTCATGGTAAGCTGTCGGCTGTGGCCACTATTGCCCTCTGACCGACTGTTCCCTTCTCCTGGCCGACGTTGGAAGAGCCGAACGGTCGGTCCAGGAAAAATTTGCTGGTCTGTTACCAGCTTTAAGAAATGGCAATTACTTTTTATACTGAAAAAATGGCTTCCTAGATAAATTACTAATACAGGGAGGAAGAAAGAACCAAACTAAGACAAAGTAAGGCCTAAGGGTTACAATGCGACCTTGGCTGCCTTGATGGCCCCTCAATTGGCCCTCAATACTGGACCCCTAAAAAAAATATATAACTGAACTTTATGGAATGAATCTAAAAAATTACTCTTTCTATCATATAAACTTTCTAATAAAAAAATGGCAAATAAAACACTTAATTTAATCTGTTTGTTATAAAATTCGTTTTGAAATCGTCTATAATGAATGATACGAGAAATTTAATTGACTATCCCTGAGGGCTAGAGAATCTATAGGATGTTCATTCCTTGATATAGATATTTTTTATTGATATTTGTGGTACTTCTATTCACACACTTGGTATTATAATTAATAGTATTAAAAACTAAAGATAATCTTACACAATATTTGTTTATCAATTTGTTACAAAAATATTTGTATTTATCCCAGTCACTTTTTCTTATATGTAAAACAAATTGACAGCCACATGCAGTCACTTTAACAAAGTTTTAAGGGTGTAAGGTTAATCAATGTTATCACCATGGGTGTGGGATCTATGTTTATAAGGTGTGGGTGTTTTTGCGCAATGTTGAGCTTGGAGTCCCAAGGCAAGAAACATGCTTATTTTGCACAGTATTGCACTTGTACTAATTATTAAAATGGGGAAAAAGGAAACGAGCACACAAAACAAGCAACAACATGTGCAAGGCCGTAGCCCATTTATTACTACTACAGTGAATGACTTTTCGGGGGGAAATCTTCTCCCTTCATCAGACAAAGGGAGGAGATTCCCCAGAAAATGTAGTTCATATCTAGCAAAAGTTTGTGTTGTGGTTGCACAATGGGAATAGGAATTATGTGTGTATGTTTTAGTATGTGTGGATACAGTGGGATAATAAATCTACAAAATTTCAGGTTTGTACATAAAAAAAAATGAACAAAGGCAAAAGTTAAAATAGAATGAGAAACAGTTAATTAAAAAATCCTACAATCCGGTTATATAATGTCACATCACCCTAATCTAATACATTGTGGAGCACTTGTTCATTTATTACAAGCACTTGGTAGTTTTGATAAGATTCTATCAGTTGCTAAATCTGGACATGAGATGTTATGTGTGGTTCGATTAGACCAGTTTCGAAGCGAATCTGAGGGTTCTTTTTGACTTTCGGGGAACTCCCTAATTCCACAGAACCGAATTTTGCACTTTTCAATTTAATTATCGAAAACTTGAAAGTAGGATAATTATCAAAATCGAAGTAGACAATTATTATTGAAAATCGAAGTACTGATTTTCAAAATCGAAAGTAGAAAAGAACATTTCGAACATCGGAGGGGGGGCAGGTGAGAAAAAAGACGATTTTCGAAAGTAGTTGATTTTTGAAACTCGAACAGAAGACGATTTTTCGAAATCAACAAATTGAAATTAGATGCTTTTTTTCGAACTCAAACTCGAAATCGAAAAACGAAACTCAACCGTTTCGAACATCTCTAATCTGGCTGGCAGTTGTGATGTAACTAATTCTTTAATAATATAATGGCTCTATAAGAAGGCCCTAAGTTAGTTTATTTATGTCACGCTGGGTTCTCATGCATCCAGTATGGTATGTCTGTGGTATATTCAGTTAGATCAACTGGACGTTGACATTAGTTCTTAAGACGTTTCTCGTCCCACAACTGGCTTTCTCATTCAGAATCACTTGCACAAGACTTTGTTGGCAATAAATTCCCTGAAATTTGCTCTCACAACATATAACAGCACGGGACCTTCTGAATTGCAAGGTGGGGATGCATTGTGGCTTAAGGTTGTTATTTAACGCCCAGGCATCACAAAAGCATTAACATGTAGACATTGGTGAAAACTCCCCTTCCTTAGGCTTGGCTAATCCCTTGCTGTTTTATGTATGCTGATGGATTTGAATGTGGCATCGTTAAGTTTGGTGTGTTTTTGCAACATTTATTATGGAAACACTTGGTTGCTGTACTGAGCTGTTTGGAGCTTGTAACTGGCTGTTTGGAGCTGTTTGGCGGGGACAATCCCGCCAAATTGAGAGAATCTGGCACACCGAAGAGGAGAGCGGTTTGTTAACAGACATTCGCCACAGCAAGAAAGTGCGTGTTAAACCACGGCCCGGGCCAGCTAAGGTTGTGCCTTTTAGCACTAATCTTTGTTGTGTGCAATTGTAAGAGGAGGGCAGTCACAGTTGTAAATTAGTGATTTCGCTGCTGTAGTGTTACATGTACATGGTGTGTGGGGTGATATTATTTTTAGATATTCATTGTTGATATGTTTGTTTGGCCTCTTGAAATTGCTACTGCTGCTGGAATTTTTATATCTACACTACATGTTTATTCTATGGATTACATTTAGTACATACAAAACATATTTGCATATCAACAATTACTGTTCATGTTGCAAAAGAATAGCTTAATGTGTTGCTAGGAAAGCCCAAATAACCGCTAACTGGATATCAGCCACGCACAGTTGCTTTATATTTGCCTAATTGTTGAAGCAAGCTTAGCTCTTCTCCACAACCTTTGCATCTATCTCTCTTAAACTGATTTTGATGCAAACCGTTTTTCTAACAAAAGGTAAATATTTATTTAGTAAATGTTCTCACCAAAACGATGCCTGGATAAAGAAAAACATAGCTGTGATTCCCTTAGAAATCTTATAATTGTCAAACATGGGAAGTCAATAGACTCCTTTTTTAAGTGTGAAATCTTATTAAAAGGTTATAATTATTGCAATTTTTAAATCGCTGCTGGGCGCTATACTTTGTTACAGGCGACAGCTTATGTAGGGTAAACTTACATAAATCATGGGATAGCAGCAGAGAATTGCCAATACAACTTCAGCTATTTCTATGAAAAGATTTTGACCACCAGTTGCTATATCTCCAAATGTTTTATTTTTTTTAAATGAGAAATAACTATAATCCAGACGATCAGGGTTATCCAAAAAAACTTTATCATTTCAAATGGTTGCTAATTTTTTGCCCCAATCACTCAGGAGTTAGCTTTCAAATGTAAAATAGATCTGATTGGTTGAGGGCAAAATTTAGTACCACTTTACCATAAGACTTTTACTTGACTCTCCTGAATTGTGTGGTTATAACTTTTAGCCAGCATCCTAGTCAACTCCCGAAAACTCATTGCTATAAAATATACACTATGGGGCAGATTTATACAAGAAACGATGTTAGCAGCAAAAAAATATCCGCCCGCAGCACATCGCGGACCGCGAAAATAGCGAATTCACCATATTTATAACTGCGAGCGACTCAACCCGCGATGTCCGGTATTTTTTAATCCCCTTCGCGGCGATACTGCACTTATGGCTAGCGCAAAGGGACTTAAAATCCCTTCCTGGACCCCTCCGTCCTGACCCCTGTGAGACCACCCGCCGCCACGCTTCCCAGCAATGCCTACCACCCACCACACCCCGCTCGTTTTGGACGGAGGAGAGGAAGAGAAGGGCCCACTGGGAGGGTGGCGGCACCCCTCTCCATCTCTTCTTTTTTCAGCCATCTATGCGATGGCATACTGAAGTCTGCTACGGAGTACACTCTTTATATAGGTTTGCAGAAAAACCCTAATCCATTTCTGATTGGTACATTTATTAAGCTGGTTTACATGCGTCAATTAACCAATTCGGGTGCTTGGGTGCGCCAGCCCTAAGACGTTGCGACGCGATCAAGACTCCGGCAACATTGGCCTCGTGAGGTTGGCGGGGCGCCAACCCAGGGGGTTACACCCCTGGCAGCGTAGGGGTACCCTCTTTGAGGGTAACGGCCTCAAGCGGGCTGGTGTCGCCGGAGCGAAGAAAGAAGATCGCCGCCCACGAGCTCCTTTAAGGAGTCGGCTCCCCACTGGGGGTTCCGGTCGGGCTGCGGGAACCCCCCGCAAGGGGGGTTATCAGTGCCGCAAGGGCCGCCCTTACACAGTGCGGGCGAGTGGAAAACCCCTTAAGCCCCAAAGGCTCTCTTCTTAGGTGGCCGCAGGGTCACTTGTAAGTGCAGCAAGGGCCCAGATAGGCCGGGATAGGGGGTGGCCCCGGTTTGAGAGCTGATGGGAACCCCTAACAGCCCCAAAGGGCTCCTTGTTAAGAGCCGCAAAGCCCTGATAGGCCGGACGGGGGGGGCCCCGGACTCGAGCTGGCGAGACACCTTAAGATCCCCGTAAGGCCCGTTTCCGGCCCCGCTGGAGGGTACCTGCTGAAGCCCTTCCGGCGTCCTGTTACTATGTTTGCTTTTGTTTGCAAGCGGGGATGGGGGTCGGAGGGGATGTGCTCGGAATGGCGGGCAGCGGGGTACGGTTGCCTAGGCCCCGCCGCGGGGGCGTGACGCCCCTTGCTTTTCCAATCTGTTCCCTCATCTAGGACCGGTATAAGTATGCCATTTTACGGATGTATTTGTTTTGACTGCTCAGTTGTGACTTATTGTTGTACTTTTCTACATCTTTATGTATCTGAACTTTAGCTCTATGTATGAGAGACGCAGTGTCTGTTTTTAAATGTTGTTAATTGTGTCCCCCTATAGTTTTTTTCTAATGATAAGGACAGTTTTTTGATACTTTTTAAAGCCAGTGTAGCAAGCCTTCTTTTGTCCCCTCTTCTATATGATTATTATTGTATTACAGACTTGCACCTGCACTACACTTAGTAGTTGTTTTAATTCAGTGCCTGATCTTCCATTTCCTCTTTTGTATTATTAGTATTCTGACCCACCAGCGGGAGGTGTGCGGCCTCCCGGGGGCGAGGGTGCGGTCACCTGCCGCTGATTCAGGGGGTCTCGGCTCTGCCGTTTCGGACACCTTCAGGTGTGAAGTAATACGGCCGAATTAGCGGTGTAGTGTACGTGTACCTATTTAAATGTAAATATTGGAGGGTATGCTTCCTCTTGATTTATTCAGCAAACAACTCATACCAGTGGGACATTAGCTACCCGATATATTGTGTTTTTCCAACCCAGTCGGTGGTGGTGGGTTTCTCACACAGAATCTTAGTTTGAATGTTGCTGAGTAGCGCAAAAAACACTGGAAGGTTATGTTAGTTAATTGTAGCTGCCCCAACAATTTTCCGTCTAAACCAGCAGTATTTTTATAACCTCACCCCTTTCCTGCTTGGTCACCAGATAGGGGCAGATGGGAAGGACGACAGTCATACCTTGGTACAAGGATATAGGGACACTTTGGATTGTGAAATAGCATTAAAGATTTTATTTGGGGGAAATTCAAAAAACACTTCACTAACAGATATTGGGAACCTTTTTCACATGTAACAGCTTATTTCCTCCTAATTATTACTGCACTTGGATCACCATGCTCTCATTTTTACCATCCATGCTATTCTGTATTGTAATGGGCCTGTAAATTGTGACCACATTTAGCTTCAGTGAGCAGATTTTTATATAATGTATGTGCAACACATTGTGTGAATTCCACAACAATTATTTCATAGTCAAAGTGCCCTACTTTCTTTATGTGGACCAACTTTCCACCAGCTGAAAATGGTAATTTATGTTTCTAAAAAGAATGAACCATTAAAAAGCTGTGTACCCAACCTGCATGTCTATCCCACCACCGATCCAGGCTCCTGGGAGTGTCAGGCACATGAGGGTGGTCCGGCCCTCCAGCACATAAATTATAACAGCAAGAAAATGGACTAACCCCTCTAAAAGTACAAAATCCAACTTGGAATAAGTTTGGATTTTGCCTGGTTAGAGGAGTCCGTCCCGTTTTTCTTGCTGTAATATTTAGAACATAGAACATTTTACATAATATATGTAACTGTCACATTGCATTGTTTAAAGAGGTTTCACACTTAAATGTGATAAGAGTGTATTATGAGCAAGAACATATTTGTTCACTAACTAATAGAGTAAAACAAACATAGTGAATGCAGATTTATTTTGGTTCCCATTATTTCTTTTGTTTTGTAGATTTAAAAAAGGGATAAGGTAGCCCAACACCATGCTATCATGCTAGCACCAGCAGAGAGCAAGGAAATAAAGGGGTTATGGAACGTCCTACTGTCACACTAGATATCAATTGAATCAGAATAAATGATGGCATTCTTAACAGGGAAAAATGGTTTCAAGAGCAAAAAACCGAACACCTGTAACAGAGGCCTAATAATACTGGTTAAAAAAGCGGCCAACCATTTGAAAGGGTAATTCACTATCAACTGACTTACTAACACACATGCTAAATCTCTTGTGCAACTCCACCCTGCTTTTATTGTTTAAAAAAATTCTTTTGAAAATGTGTTGTATGGAACTATGGAATGATGATTCTCACGTACTATTCCAATATGACAGAATTTTTTCAGGAAATAACATGCATGGTTTAAACCCGACATGGAAGGGACTAGCCACAAGTGATCCATAAGGCCCATTACCAACAGAGCCTTCTCAGATTTTTCACACTAAAGACCCCTCTCTTAGAAAAACCCCCCCAGGTGCCGAAAATTCTTTTACCATAACCTCAAATTGGGCCGCAGTTCTTTGTAGAATTAGGAATGATCCCTGACGACCTACGAGCTTACAATCCCTGAGCAAACGGTAGATGCCATATGCATGCGTTACACACTACGGACGTGGCGTATAACCAGCTTTTGCCTCAGATTTTCACAACTAGAACACCCCTCTAAGAATACCCCCCCAAAACTATATATGTCATAATCTACACCACCTTGAGCTACGGAATGTGCTATTTTTCATGCATGACATGCCAATGGTCATCAGATCTTCTATAGACTTTACTTATTTCTTTCTGAGAAAATGAGGAAAAAGTTCTATTTACAAATCATTCATCAAACCACGCAGTAGTCAGGTATGTATAGTACACCGATTTGAGTTTGAAAAGCATATACGTCCCCCCCCCCCCATCAGTCCAAAACCCAATCTAGCAATATCATCCTCATTACGGCTAACTTTTAATCAACGAAGAAAAAAGACAAAAAAACCACCAATATATGATATATCACTAGCGTAAATTGCAAAACATTCCTTGTTTCAGAACTCATCCATGCTTTTTTTTTTTAAACTGACCAAATGAACCTGCCATAAACGTCCAAGAAGGCGCTTGATAAGCTATGAACTGACAGACACTTCCATACTTTACGTTACTCACAGTGAGAACGAACTTAGAAGCCCAGTGAGCACAAACTACACAGTGAGAAATCTTTCCCCAACGTGAAGGCCACAGTTTTTTTCTTTCATTTCTCCTTCCGTTAAGGGATTGTGTCCCCGTGTCCTCTGCATGCTCTATTGGGAACAATGTCCCCACGATAGTTTAAATTGTTGGCCCGAATTTTGTTATACACAGTAAAATAGTCCCCCACGCACGGTTTCTCTAAGAGTATCTAATTGTATATCCTCTCCATTCTCATCATATTCAAGCTCCTCAATCCCCTTAGTAATTTAGTCCCTTCTTTTCCCTTCCTGAACCCTTTTCCTTTTAAAGATGTCCTTTTTTTACATCAGGATTCCCAAAATGAGTATTGTAAATTCCAAAGATGGTCTTATCCCAAAAAAATGCTTGCAAGATGGGGAGAATAACGACAATTCCTTCCTGATCCATTCCTCTCTTTATGCCAAACAATACCCTGCTGGCTCTGGCTGTTCCGCCTTGCGCTGATTTGCGACCTTTAAGTGAGATGGAGCGAACTTTTGAAAGTTAGGTCCGTTTTTCGGACTTCGAACTATATGGAAAGTTCAAAACAGACGCCATTTAAAGTCAATGGGACGTCAATAGTTATAAAGTTTTGAATGAAATACAGTTAAAAATCCAATGGTACTTAATGTAACATGGCTGTGGACCTGGGCTGGTCTGGGAAACATGTTCAATAATCAGAACTTAGAAAAACTCCATTGTAACTCTCACCTGCGCTACCTTCGAGCTCTACTGTTTCGAACATTCGATAATGATCCCATGAACACTCGCAGATCCGATATCGTATTTACTTGCCTTGTGTTGGTATATAGACAGCTTTTACTTGCAATTCGTATTTCAATATTTACGACATTTACTCTCCTATGTATAGTTATATATTACGCATATTCGATTCGATTTACGCTTATTGGTATATAGACATTACTATTTAATCGCATATTCGTAATTCGGATTATTCTCGCGTATTGGTATATAACATTTTACTTACGCATAGTTCGTTAATTCCTATATTTCCTCGCGATCGTATAGAGCCATTTTACTTGCATATTCTATTGATATTTATATCGATATTTTTAATTATGACATGTACTTGCATTTTTTACTTTTACGATATGGTATAGAATGTTATTAATAGTTATTCGATGTTTAGTTGCGATTGGATAATAGACATCTTACTCGCCATATTTTGTTTATTCGATATTTACTCGGTATTGGTAGTAATAGGACATTTTACTACGCATATTCGTTAATTTATAGTTCCTCGCGTAATTGGTATTAGAACATTTTACCTCACGCATATATTCGTTACTTCGATATATCCACCTTTCCCAGATTGTATGATAGACATTTACTGCATATTCGTTAATTCGATTTTCACTCAGTATGGTATATAGCATACCATTTTCTTCGCAATTCGTTGACTTCGTATATTTATTCCGCGTCATGGTATATAGACCATTTACTCTATACTTCGCTTGTTAATTCGAGATTGCTCGCGTATTGGTATATAGAATTTTACTCGCATATTTCGTTCATATCGATATTTATTCGCGTATTGGTATAATAGACAATTTTACTTGGCATATTCTCTAATTTGATTTACTCGCGTATGGTATATTAGACATACCACTTTTTACTCGCATATGTGTTAATCGATATTTACTGCGTATGTATCTAGTACATTTTACTCGCCATATCGTTAGATCGATATTTATGACGATTGGTGATAATGACATTTTACTCGAATATTCGTTAAATTCGAATATTTTACCACGTAGTTTGGTAATAGCACATGTACCTCGATATTCGTTAATTTCGATATTATTTTGCGTATTGGTATATAGACATTTACTCGCATATTCGTTAATTCGAATATTTTACCTCGCATATGGTATATGCACATTTTAACATTCGCTATTTTTCGGTTAATATTTATTCCGTATTGGTACTATACATTTTTACTTGCATATCTTCTTACTTTGATATTTCAACACTCGCGCTATTGGTATATTAGACTTTACTACGTCCCTAATATTCCGTTGAATTCGTATTTACTTTACGCTATTTGGTATATAGACATTTACATCGCATAGTCGTTAATTCGATATTCTTCCCGTATTGGTATATAGACATTTTACTCGCATATTCGTATTCATATGTTATCTTCGCCGTATGTGGTATATAAATTTTACTTTCATATTTCTTTAAATTTGATATTTCTCGCGTTTGGTATTATTAGACATTTTACGTCGCACATTTTTTTTAATTTTTTTCGGTTTCTAAAAATTCGATTTTACTCGCGTATGTGTAATGACCTTTACTCGCAATGTCCGTTAATTCGAATATTTACCTCCCTACCCCGGTTGGTATATTAGACATTTTACTTGCATTTTCGTTAATTGAGTATTTGAACTTACCGCGTATTGGTTTATAGACATTTTACTCGGCTATTCTTAATTCGATATTTAACTCGCGTATTGGTATATTAGACCTTTTACTCGTTTTCGATAATTCTAATTTACTTTGACGTATTGTATAATAGACATTGTTACTCGACGTATTTGTTAATATGATACTTTAACTGCATATGGTATATGGACATTTCTACTCGCCATATCCCGCGGTCTCGAACGTTCAAACATTCGATAATTACGAATCTCGAAAATTATCGAAAAGTTCGAGAAATCTGGGTCCGGGACCGTTTGAGAAGTCGGGTCCGTTTGAACTCGGGTTCGAGTTCGTCTTCATCTCTACCTTTAAGTTTGTTATCCCAAAACTCCAAGATCCCTTCAACAGGGATACTTAACAGAGCCATTATTATAGTATAAGCCCAATGTGTTACAATGTGGCCTCAGAGTTTCACGGGGCCCTGAGGCATGGTGCCTAGGGTTGCTTGTGGATAATCCTTCTGCTCGCCCCCTGCACAATTGACAATCCGTCTGAAGTTTTTAATGGTCGACCAAAGTTTTTGGTCTCAACAAAACACGAAAACCTGCTGACAATACCCACTTCCACAATCATAAATAAATAGATTAAATAGAAGCGGTCCAAACACACTTTTAGTCCATAATGATCTAAGCCCCATTAACACTAGCTTCTCAGTCCTATTCATTAACCAATTTCTATCCAGTACAAATGTGCCTCCCCAGACACACAGGACCTTACTTATTATACATTAGTCGCCTATGGGGGACTGTATCAAAAGACCTTTGCAAATCCCTAAGTAACTACATCTACTGCTATGCCAGAGTCTAAATTTCTACGTTACTTCCTCATAAAGCCAAGCAATTAGTTTTTGACAAGATCTATTTCCTAAATCATGTGCGTTAATACTATAATGTCAGACCTGTAAACTAATCTAGAACATGTCCCTTATTAAACTTTCCAGTATCTTCCTACCACTGAAGTTAAACTTACAGGCCTTATTATACCTGGCTCTGAACGACTACCCTTTTTGAATATTGGACTAATATTGGACATATCATCAGCCTTTTTCCAATCCAGAGGCACACATAGATCCGGAAACAGGAGGGAATCTGCAAAATCAGAAACAAGTGGCTATAAAACGACTTAGCTCCCTAATACTGAGGATGTATTTTATATCCAAGTCCAGGAGATTTATGTAATATCTACCATTGGTTGCTTTCTTAACAATATCTCGGTACCAACATGGCCACTTGGCATCTTTTATACCTATTGCTACTATAACTCCTCTATCAGGGAGATTCAATAAAAGTCTTAAATCGTTTTAAAATGGGTGCTATTTTGCCCCAAACAATCAGAACTTATGTAACTATTTGAGAAAGCCAACATCTGATGGTTGGGTCAAAATTAGCACCAATTTTAAATCGATACGAACTTTTAGAAATACCCCTGTTACATTTATCTGTAACCAACATAAGAATTTTATTTTCGCAGACGCCGAACGACTATACACAGGCACTATAGGTCGTGAAAATATCTTATGGTGTGTACCCCAGCCTAATCAGCTAGAAAAATATTTTTCAAATCTTCCTACCTTGGCTGGATATCTTTGTCAATGTGATCGTTTCCTAATTGCAAGACAGGAAAAAAATGATAGCTTTAGTGCCTGCACTGGAAGCTGATCTTTTCAGGTGAAAAATGTACTTGGAATCAGTTCTAATAGATGAAGTAATAAATCACTTGTCTCATTCTATTGTGCCACATCACACCCTTGAACCTGAGTCTAAGGTTTGTACACACGTACGATCCTGACCCACGATGCACAATGTGTCGGAAACGGGGCGTTCATGGTGGATCATTATCCGACCAACCGGGCGATCTCCGATGACGGACGGTTTTCGCCGATACAGGGCCCATACAGGGGCCATATTGTCTGAAAACGAACGTTTCGGAACACCATCGTGGTGTTGCGGACCTGCGATCGGCACGTGTGTACGAGGCTTTACTACTCTGTCCCAGCCAAAGGGCTAGGTCTTTCAGGTTGTGGAGTCTCCAGTGTTTTTATCAGCAACAGCTAAGAAATAAAAACAATGTGTAGTACAATACATATACACATTTATTCATTTACGTATACAGGGGACCCCTTTTGAATAATAACAATAACAAAAGTGGTATAAAGTGAATAACTTTATTGGCTACCTAAGATAATCATAGCAAGTGTCAGAACATTACTGCTCCATAGTTTCACCCTATTAATGCCTTATCCTTGTTTTACATTCCTAAGATAATAGGATTTCCCAAAAAAAGTTGGGAACACAGGTCGATCTAGAAACCAGGGAGAGGGGGGCCCAGAAGAGTCAACAAGCCCTCCATGAGCTAAAAATCGGAGAGCAAAAACAACTTCTTATTAAACGAAGGCATCTTGCAGCTTATATGCTTAATGATAGGCATTTCCCACAAAATCTAATAAACAAGAAGTAATTTTTACTCCAGATTCCCCAGAGTTAAGGTGGCCATACACCACACGATATTACTTACCCACCGACGCTTACGCGACGTTCCTTCCTCGATACCTGCCGAACCACCTCTCCCGTATTATTAGACGACCGACATGCGATCGCAAAATGAATGGGATTTTGGATCGCATGTCGATCGTATATAAGATCGGGAGAGGTGGTTCCGGCAGGATCGCGGGAACGTCGCGGAGCGGTCGGTCGGGTAAGGCGGTCGGTCGGGTAAGTAATATCGTGCTGGTGTATGGCCATCCTTTAGGGGCGGAGTGATTAGCAAAATACTTCTTTATGTCCCCCAGCTTATGCATGTGTCAGAAACCGCTGGCTCAATAACATGCAATATAGCCTAACATAAGAGCCAATCATCTGACCCACAGACCACAACTGTTTCGATCTGTTAGATCTTGTCAGTGAAGTACAGATTCCATTTTGGGTGTTCTCGTTTTTTGTGCTCCGTGGAGGGCTTTTTGCTCCTTTTGCCCCCCTCTCCCTGAGCTTTTCTAGCTGCCTTGTCTACTGTACACCCCAGTTCTTACACCATAGAGCCATGAATCGTATCTTGCATTAACGTGATCTAACAAGATCAAAACATGTCGTGAACTAGCCAGAACTAGCTCGAACAGTTCAGTTTTGTCATCCCTAACCTTATGAACAATAAAACACATTCAGGGAGATTCGATAAAAGTTCATTCAATAAAAAAGTTGCCTAATTGTGCCCTGAACTATCAGATGGAGGCTTTCAAGATGTTACAACAAGATGGATTTGTGGGGCAAAAATTATTACCAGTTTTTAACGATAAGAACTTAATTGAATACCCTGATTGTACTATTGCCCCTTTTACAGTGAATAACTACAATAACGAGAAGGAACACCTAAACGTTTGTGTAATAGTGGTAGATCTGATCCAGTTTTGCAAGTTCCACAGGTGCCTAATTGCTTGCAGAGTAATTTCGCATCAAAGGTCTATTTTGGGCAGGGGGCAGCTAGTGTACCGAAGTAGATCCCTACTGATCGCAATCACGTGGGATGGAATGGTGCAGAACATCTATGCACTGCCTGGCAAGTAATCAACAATTTGATATCTCAGGAGCTCATTGAGAAATGTCTGGTCTATGCTTATTATATCATAAACCTCGGGCAACCCTTTTGGTTACGATTATATGGTGCCACAGCTGGGGTGGTCAATGTATAAAGGCATCTAAAACAACGCTTCTAGACTCGTTTGCCAATGCGACAGTAAAATCCAGTGGACCAAACAGGGGGGGTCTACATACAGTCCTTGCCCTCATAATATCAACTTTAGTGTATCCTACAACTTTTATAGAGCTTATATCATTTGATCCCCATAGGAAGATCATTTTACTTGGGATGTATGAATAAGGGACCATCATAAGGCTATTCTGGGAAGGGTGTAAACCTCTGCAAATTTGATTAGAACGGGCTTTAAATAAGGGGCCTCAATTATGAAATCTGTCATGGACAGGTGCACTATGGGGAACACGTGTGGTGTTATTGTTAAAATGCAAAAAAACACAATAGGAATGAGGACTCTAGAGAGCAGTATATACAAGGGACTCGTGGGACAGGGACAGTGCCAGTATGGGGGACTATAATAGCAGGATCACAATGATTTCAGGGACAGGGGATTGAAAGCAGATTTCCAGACATGAGGACTATAGAGCAGCAGTATACGGACCTCTGGACACAGGGACCAGGATGGCAGGAATGGGGACTATTAGAAGCCATATTACAGGGGCACGTGAAAGGGAGCTGAAGCAGGATGCCAGGAATGAGGACTATAGAGAGCAGTATACAAGGACACTGGGACAGGGGCTGAAGCAGGATGCCAGGAATGAGGACTATAGAGAGCAGTATACAAGGACTCTGGGACAGGGACAGGATTCCAGGAATGGGGACTGTAGAGAGCAGTATACAAGGACTCTGGGACAGGGACAGGGGCTGAAGCAGGATGCCAGGAATGAGGACTATAGAGAGCAGTATACAAGGGACAGGGGCTGAAGCAGGATGCCAGGAATGAGGACTATAGAAAGCAGTATACAAGGACTCTGGGACAGGAACAGGGGCTGAAGCAGGATGCCAGGAATGAGGACTATAGAGAGCAGTATGCTTCAGCCCCTGTTCCTGTCCAGAGTCCTTGTATACTGCTTTCTATAGTCCTCATTCCTGGCATCTGCTTAGCCCCTGTCCTGTCCCAGAGTCCTTGTATACTGCTTCTACAGTCCCCATTCCTGGTAATGTCCTGTCCCAGAGTCCTTGTATACTGCTCTCTATAGTCCTCATTCCTGGCATCCTGCTTCAGCCCCTGTCCCAGTGTCCTTGTATACTGCTCTCTATAGTCCTCATTCCTGGCATCCTGCTTCAGCCCCTGTCACTGTGCCCCTGTATACTGCTCTCTATAGTCCCCATTCCTGCCATCCTGTCCCTGTCCCAGAGTCCTTGTATACTGCTCTCTATAGTCCTCATTCCTGGCATCCTGCTTCAGCCTGTCATGTGCCACCTGTATACTGCTCTCTAAAGTCCCCATTCCTGCCATCGTCCCTGTTCCAGAGGTCCTTGTATAATGCTCTCTATAGTCCTCATTCCTGGCATCCTGTTCAGACCCTGTCCCTGAATCATTGTGATATGCTCTCTATAGTCCCCATACCTGGCATCTGTCCCTGTCCCAGAGTCCTTGTATATTGCTCTCTATAGTCCTCATTCCTTATTGGTGTTTTTTGCATTTTAACAATAACACCACAGGTGTTCCCCAATAGTGCACCTGGTCATGAAGATTTCATAAATTGAGGCCCCTTATTTAAAGCCCGTCTAATCAATTTGCAGAGGTTTACACCCTTCCCAGATATCCTTATTGATGAGTCCCTTATTCAGTACATCCAAGAAATGATCTTCCTATGGATCAAATATATAAGCTCTATAAAAGTAGTACGGATACACTTAAAAGTTATATTATGAGGGCAAGGACTGTATGTAGACCCCCCCTGTTTGTCCACTGGATTTACTGTCATTGGCAAGACAGTCTAGAAGCTTGTTTAGATGCCTTATACTTGGACACCCCGCCTGTGGCACCATATATCGTAACCAAAAGGGTTGCCCGAGGCTTTACTGAATAAAAGCATAGACAGACATTTTCTCAATGAGCTCCTAGATATCAAATTGTTGATTTAGCTGGCGGGCAGTAAGATAATGTGTTGACATCCATCCATCCACGGATGGTCAGTCCGGGATCTTAGTTCTGGATCATACCGTCCGCCCCACGCCCAAAATAGACCCCTTCTAGATAGCAATGATTTTTACGTCTAAGGCAATTAGGACACCTGTGGAATTGCAAAACTGATCCATGATCTACCACTTTACACAAGTTTAGGTTCTCCTTCTAGTTATGTTGTTATTACTTGTTTTATAAAGGGCGCATAAGGTACAACAGGGTATTCAATTAAGTCTCCTTATCGTTAAACGGGTATACATAATCTCCCTTCGTCCGCCACATACCTGTGATCATACCAACATACATCCATCTTGTATGTGTTAAACCATCTTGTACAGCTAACCATCTGTTACCATACGTTCTAGCGGCCACCAATAGCAACCTCTGTAGCCATTTACTCAGACATTCTCTTGCATTGCATTAGATATCCTTACTGAATCTCTGATGTGTTTATTGTATCATAGGCTTTATGGGATGACAAACTTGAATGTCGGAGTAGTTTCTGGCTAGTTCACGACATGTTTGATCTTGTTAGAATCACGTTATGGCAAGAACGATTCATGGCTCTATGGGATTTGTAGAACGAGGGTTGTACAGTAGACAAGGGGGGGGGACAGTAGAAAGTCAGGGAGAGGGGGGCAAAAGGAGCAAAAAGCCCTCCATGAGCACGCAAAAAAGGGGAAACACCCAAAAATGGACATCTGATCTGCACGTGACCAGATCTAACCAGATCGAAACATTTGTGTGTCGGGTCAGAATGATTGGCTCTAATGTGAGGCTATATGCATGTATTGAGCCAGCGGTTTGGGACCACATGCCCAAGAACGGATGGGGGAAACATGAAAGAAGTATTTTGCTAATCTACGCCTAAAGGTGGGGCCATACACCAGCACGATATTACTTACCCGTTAGCCGACCGCTGTACGCGACCGACAGCCACGCGAGGTTCGCGATCTGCCGAACCACCTCACGATCATTAGTACGATCGACATGCGATGCAAAATCCCATTCATTTTGCGATCGCATGCGTCGAATCTAATATGGGAGAGGTGTTACGGCAGGATAGCAGGAGGAAGGAACGTAGCGTAAGCGTCGGTGGGTAAGTAATACGTGTGGTTGTATGGCCACCTTACTCTGGGGAATATGGGAGTAAGACATTATTCTTGTTATTAGATTTTGTGGGACTGCTTATTCTATAGCATGTTCTCTATAGTCCTCATTCCTGGCATCCTGCTTCAGCCCCTGTCCCTGAATCATTGTATACTGCTCTCTATAGTCCCCATACCTGGCATCCTGTCCCTGTCCCAGAGTCCTTGTATACTGCTCTCTATAGTCCTCATTCCTTATTGTGTTTTTTTGCATTTTAACAATAACACCACAGGTGTTCCCCAATAGTGCACCTGGTCATGACAGATTTCATAAATTGAGGCCCCTTATTTAAAGCCCGTCTAATCAATTTGCAGAGGTTTACACCCCTTCCCAGAATATCCTTATTGATGAGTCCCTTATGATCAGTACATCCCAAGTAAATGATCTTCCTATGGGATCAAATTATATAAGCTCTATAAAAGTAGTACCGGATACACTTAAAAGTTTATATTATGAGGGCAAGGACTTGTATGTAGACCCCCCCTGTTTGTCCACTGGATTTTACTGTCATTGGCAAGACAGTCTAGAAGCTTGTTTAGATGCCTTTATACTTTGGACACCCCAGCCTGTGGCACCATATATCGTAACCAAAAAGGGTTGCCCGAGGCTTTACTGAATAAAAGCATAGACAGACATTTTCTCAATGAGCTCCTAGATATCAAATTGTTGATTCTAGGGCAGTATAATGCTGACCACCATCCACGATGAGTCAGTACGTGAAGTGGTAATAGGCCCCCCCAAAATCAGACCACTCTGAAGCAAAGATTACAGCAAGCACATAGGCACATTGGCATTGACAAAACTGATCAGATCTACCACTATTACAACAGTTTAGGTCTCCTTCTAGTTATTGTAGTTATTTACTGTAAAAGGGGCATAAGTTACAATCAGGGTTATTCAATTAAAGTTCTTATCGTTAAAAATGGTAATAATTTTGCCCCAACCAATCACATCTTATTTAACATTTGAAAGCTAACATCTGATTAGTTAGGGCAAAATTAGCAACATTTTTATTGATATGAACTTTTATTGAATCTCCCTGAATGTGTTTTATTGTTCTATAAGGTTTAGGGATGGACAAACTTGAACTGTTCGAGCTAGTTCTGGCTAGTTCACGACATGTTTTGATCTTGTTAGATCACGTTAATGCAAGATACAGATTCATGGCTCTATGGTGTAGAACTTGGGTGTACAGTAGACAAGGCAGCTAGAAAGCTCAGGGAGAGGGGGGCAAAAGGAGCAAAAAGCCCTCCACTGAGCACAAAAACGGAGAAACACCAAAAATGGAATCTGTATCTTGCACTGACAAGATCTAACAAGATCGAAACATGTTGTGTCTGTGGGTCAGATGATTGGCTCTATATGTTAGGCTATATTGCATGTTATTGAGCCAGCGGTTCTGGACACATGCATAAGCTGGGGGACATAAAGAAGTATTTTGCTAATCACCGCCCCTAAAGGTGGCCATACACCAGCACGATATTACTTACCCGACCGACCGCCATGATAAATCTAAACCCTTACAACAGCACCCTACCTATCTGGTAACCAGCACAGTAATGTATCTATATATGATAAAATGTACCCTTTACATCCTACCTATCTGGTAACCAGCACAGTAGTAGGTATCTATATATATATATATATATGATAAATCACCCTTACATCTACCTATCTGGTACAGCACAGTATTGAGTATCTATATACTATATATGATAATCATACTAAAAAACCCTTACATCCCTACCTATCCGTAACGCAGCACAGTATATGATTTAATATCTTTCTATATATGGTAAATTCCTACCCTTACATCCTACCTATCCGGTAACGCAGCACAGTATATGATATCTATATCTCTATATATGATAAATCTACCCTTACTCCTACCTATCCGGTAACCAGCACAGTATATGGTCTATATAGCTATATATGATAAATCTACCCTTACATCCTACCTATCCGGTAACCAATGCACAGTATATGATACTATTATCTTATATATGATAAATCTAATCTAATAAAAACAACCCTTACATCCTACACCTATCTGTAACCAGCACAGTATTATATCTATAGCTCTATTATGATAATCTACCCTTACAA